>JAXQQM020090817.1:0-37285 GCA_034641835.2 Pinus albicaulis | reverse complement strand
GGAGAGGTGAAAGATGTTGTTAAACATCATGTCCTACCAAAGGAACCTAATAAGATAGAGTTTGAGCTAAAGGAGGATAAATCAAACTCTACAACAGAAGAAGATTCATAAGAGGAAGAGCCACAAACTCCAGCTATGAGAAGATCAGTTCGGGAAAGAAGGCATCTGGAAAGGTATAGTCCATTTGCTTTCTGTTCAAATTTTTCTTTAACTATAAATGATGATGATCCAAAAACTGTTAGGGAAGCAGTAGATTCAGAGGATGGAAAACTCTGGAAGGAGGCCATGGTCGATGAAATGGCATCCTTGCACAAAAATGAGGCATGGGATCTGGTGGAGTTTTCGGCCGGAAGGAAGCCCATTGGGAGAAAATGGGTGTTTAAGAAGAAGATGAATGTAGAAGGCAAGGTGAGAAATGTGTTTCAAGAAGAAGGTTATTCCCAAAGGAATTGATTTTTGTGATATTTTTTCTCCTATTGCCAAAGTTACTTCTATTAGATTACTTTTATCTGTTGCTGCTGCATTTGATTTTGAGATAGAACAGATGGATGTGAAGACAACATTTCTTCACGGGGATCTAGAAGAGGAGATATACATGAAGCAACTTGAAGGCTTTATGGTGAAGGGTAAGAAAGAACTGGTATGCAGGTTGAAGAAGTCTCTGTATGGGTTAAAACAGTCACCAAGGATGTGGTATCAGAAATTTGATACCTATATACGGGGACTTGGCTTCACCAGAAGCAAGGAGGATCACTGTGTTTATTTTTAATTAATTGGTGACCGTGTTATTTATTTGGTCTTGTATGTGGATGATATGTTGTTGATTGGAAATGACAAAGAAATTATCCAAGATTTGAAGACCCAATTTTTCTCCAAATTCGACATGAAGGATCTTGGTGCTGCAAACTATATTTTGGGCATGGATATTAAGAGAGATCGGGCAAAGAGGAAGCTCTAGTTAAACTAGAGGAAGTATGTCAAGACTATATTGTAGAGGTTCAATATGTAGGATAGTAAACCGGTGAATGTTCCTATTCATGTAGGTGTAAAGCTGTCTACTGAACAATGTCCCAAGACACAAGAAAAAGAGGAGGATATGTCCCGTGTTCCATATGCAAGTGCAATGGGTAGCCCGATGTATGCAATGGTCTATAATAGACTAGACATTGCACATGCAGTGGGAGTATTGAGTAGGTTTATGTCAAACCCAGGGAAGGAGCATTGCACAACAGTGAAGTGGGTTTTTAGATATTTACATGGCACTAGTGATTATGGCTTATGCTACCACGGAAGAACAGGATTGGAAATAATGTTTGACATTTATGGTTTTGTTGATGCAGACTGGGCTAGAGATCTGGACCAAAGAAGATCTAGAGGTGGGTATGTGTTTAGCCTATTTGGAGGTGCAGTCAGTTGGATGAGTAAAAGACAGTCTATAGTGGCGCTTTCAACTACAAAGGCAGAATACATAGCAGCCACTCATGCAAGCAAGGAAGCAGTTTGGTTGCAGAGATTGTGTTAAATTATGGGGTTGGTACAACAAGCTATAAGGATAGACTGTGATAGCCAAAGTGCAATTTTCTTGGCTAAGAACCCTGCTTATCATTCAAAGACAAAGCAAATTGATGTTCAATATCACTTTGTGAGAGATATGGTTAAGGATAAAAAGGTGTTGCTAGTAAAGGTGGACACCTTGAAGAATGTTGCAGATGCATTGATGAAGTCTGTGAGCACTCAAAAGTTCTCTTGGTGTAGAGAAACAATGGGTGTTGAAGAATTGGCCCAATGACTAAGCTCTCCTGTGACCCCCTGCGGAAAGAAAACAACAAGTGGGAGAATGTTGGGTATGTGTTATATTATTTCTATGACTAGTCCCACACGCTATACGTTGCGTCGGGCATAACAGGGGGGAAACAGGGGGGGCACCCAGGAAAATTTATTTTTTGGTGTGCGGACCCACCCATGTTTTTTGCAGGAGTTTGCACATGGTTTTGGGGTACAATGGTATTTGGCCCCTGGTATTTTGTAGATCTGGTCAAGGGAACTACGGTTATTTTCTAATCCATGGCTAATGGATTGGGGTTTATGTATGCTTCGGCATGTATATATATGTGTTGTAACACTAAAAGGAATATAATGAAAAATCAAGCTGGTCGTCCCGATTTGGGATCTAGGGGAAAATCTCTGTGTTTATCTGTTTTATGTTTTATGCTCTCGCTATTGTTTATTTTCTGTTATAAGATTCATGTGTAGATAATTTTTGTTCAAGGTTAAAACCTACAGAATCCATGTGTCCATTTGATACCTCTGAGACTGGGAACATGTCTTGCCTATTATTAGAAATTCATTAATTGTAAAACTACCTTTATCTCCTCTATAAATTGAGCATAGATCTTAGTGTTTGAGAAGGAAGAATTTGAGTAGAGAAATGCTGGTGGAATTTCAATTGAGGAATTGATTTGAGTGACATGCTGCAGGAGAGATGTGCATTGTGATGAGGTTGGATGCTACTAGAGATGGTGACACTAAATAAAACATTGGGTTGTAACCTCCCCTTCTATCCATTAATAAATATTGCTTCTTACTTTCCCACATATGTATCTGTATAAGTTCATGTATTTCATATTATGAATTCTGATTTGATGCATATGGTTCATGTTTTATTGATTTATTTGAATAACTTGAATAGGCATCTGTATTATTGCTATCTTTTGTTGTTTAGCGTTCATTCTTGCAGGAAATATTTTCGGACATCTAGCTTGGATTTGAAGCTACAATAAGAGCGACAGAAGGAGAATAGGAAGCGCTTGGACTCCAAGTAAGTTCTTTGATCTGTTATGTGTGTCTTTACAGTTAGGAAAAGTAGTTGGAAAGTCTTTAACCTGTTTTTCTAGATGAGCACTACATCTAGGGAAGAATTTTTTATTCGTAATCCATAATTTTGCATAACAAATTGGTGACTCCGCTCGGGATTATACCCTTCATCATTAGTGTATTTGCCTCTGATTTTCTCTGTTTATTTACCTAGTAGCATTTACTCAGAAATATTAGGCTTTTTGAAATCCAAATTTTCATTAGAAGTGTGTTAAACAGTTGTATTTTTCCTTATACACTACACCCAACGCACTATTGGACAGGAAATAGTGCTTTGCATAGCACTGTCTCCCTTTCAGACTTGCATTACAACGCACTGTCTCTCCTTAGAGACTACGTTGCCTCCTGAAACCATCCAATTCCATTGAATTTGTAATTTCATTTTGTTTTTAGTTTTTTTGTTTGTTGTGTTTTAAAGAGCCTGATACCTCAGATTGACCAGTGATCTTACTTACTCCTTCCTCCTTTGAAAGAAAAGTTTGTTCAATGTTTATTTAGAGTGTTTTTCTTTATCATTGATGAATTAATTTCAAAGTATTTTCATTGCTGCATTAGATCCATTTGCTTTTGAAAAAGGAAATTGTTGTTTAATTCTTTGTTTCCTGATAAGAGAAATTGTTGTTTTATTCCTCATTTCTCAAAAGTAAAAGGCATTTTTTTTTATTGATTTGGTGCACTTAGTTTCTTTTTTGCATTCATAACATTAAAGGGACTAAAAAGAAAAACCTGCATTTGCATGTAGTGGATTTTGTGTTTTTCAAAAGGAACAATTAGGAAAGTTGCATTTAGCTTGTGCTCTTTGATTTGTTTGCTCTCAAATTGATTGTTCTTTCCCTCTAGTAGTTAGGGATTTCAATGAAAAACTAAAAGAGAAAGATTTCTTATCATTTTAGTTTGCATTTTAGGAATTTCCAATACATCATCGTGGTGAAGCTTGAAAGGCAAATTGATAAACAAGGTCAACCTAAAATTTATCTCAATTTACCTAACAAAGCACTGGAACCATAACAATAACATTTAGAAGGTCTAGGCTAGAGACGTGTTCCGACATCATAAAACATAGTAGATGTCATTAATTGTCTATGATACATTCTGAGTGTGATACCTCACTGCACGTACGTAAGTATATCATAGCTCGTCCACGTAATTTAGGGTATATCGGGCAGTGTTACAGTACGAAAAGTGTAAAGGGGTGCTCTCAATGTGCGGTTTCGCATCAAACAGCACTAATACAAACTTGGGCCTCCACGTACCTTCGGGTATATTTGGGAGGACAAATTTAGGTTGCTATCCATCCATATTGAACTGAGTCGACCACCTTGTAAATTGTGATACACCAAACACAACATTTAAGGAGATTGCATGCCCATACTTCTTGGTTCGCCAAGAGGTATTCTACAGTTCACAGTTTCTTGGTAAACCCTTTTTCCTAGCAATACCATTTTATATTGTTTGTTTGTTTTTGGTTAAAATAAATCAGTAATCTTGGAATAACAAAACCCTTTTCCTTGTCGTTCGCATAGATTAGCATTAAAACCACCTTTACCACCATAATTTACTCCTGGTCGGCGAAGGCGACAACACTCTACTGAATCAAGTATTATTCATACCTATGGTGAAACATCATTTTCCAATATATCAGAGTTAGCTCAAGTTGTTTCTACACATCCCGGTTCTTTTACTATTGTCGAAACGGAGTCCTCACAACTACCCATGGTCACGATCCATCCAATCAGTGAGACCATACCTCTTGGACCCGACGTTGTTCAACCAGAAGTTGATCCAGATCCTGTCTCCTATTTGCCAAAACATTTGAATCCCGAAGTCAAACAACTGGAATTTGTTCCTGCATTAGTCATCCCAAAAAATTTTGTAGCCATTGAAACTCCCATATCACATAGTCAACCACCTGAAACATACTTTGGGCTTGATGGTGAAATACTTCCACCTAGTTTAATTGCGATTGAATAAATCCCACAAGACGAGACACCTTCAACTCCAACCCATTTTGGGGAGGAACTTTACCTGTATGATTCTTTTCCTCAATCACCACCAACTACTTTTGTTGATCATGTTCTTATTCAAAATCCCGTCGATCCAAAAGGGTATACATTTGTTCAAGTAACCATGCCTGAACCAACATCTTCGGTTGGGCCATCTGTTCCAATTACGTCAGCACCTGCCCTCGCTGCCCCGTCGATGTTTACAACTTCACCAGAGTCATATTTTCATGGTGGCCCTATGGTCCCATCAGGTTATAAATCTTTATCTGGAATTTTCTCTAGTGCATCTTCAAATCCATGAACTTTACTAATGTCATCATCTGGTATTCTAACTGGTAAACCTATAGTGATTACTGAATGACTTGATTCTTTATACACATCATCAGGGAAATATCAAGCCGGTCCTTCTGGGTCTATTCCATCAAGTTCCATAGCAAATGGACTCCTAGCATTTGCAGAGCAATATTTTCCATCTTATTATCCTCCTCATGCTGGGGGGTAACCTTTGGTCACCCACTATGACAGTACTTTGTCACTTTTTGTTCAACATAATGTCGAAATGAATTTTTGTCAATTGCAACCCACTCTTCCTATCCAACCTCAAACGTTTGTACATTTGTATCAACCAGTTCAACCTATTACACCCACATCATTTCCACTTGTTAATACATCTTTACCCCTGTTACAGAATCAAAATGTTGTACAAAAACCTTTTCAAGAGGGTCCTTCAACTCAATACCCTCAGATATTGGGTCCACATACTCCAAATCCTTCGGTTAATTTACAACAACCTGTATCCGGAATCATTTATTCACAATATGGCTTACCATTTTATGGGAATTCACAGCCACAACCTAGTTATACCTATCAACCAAATCCAAATTATTCTAATCTGGGTTATAACATTGGTGGACAGACCCCTTGGCAGCCTCAGGCGCAAATACCTCAAACTTCATTTCAACAAGTATCATATCCAAGTTTTGGTCAACAGAATCCTCAAGTGTTTGTTTTTCAAAACAACCCCTATCTGGGTTACCAACAACAAATTCCTTATGTTGGTTCTCAAAGGGCTGTTTCTCAACCAATTCCATCTTACCCTGGCTATGCTCGACCTAACCTTAATAGACAGTTTCCCTTTGCTGCAAATTTAGAGTTACCAGATTTAAATCGGCTAACCAATGATCCAATCAACTATGCTCCTTGGTGGTCGGTGTTACCACAAAAATTACCCTCGGATATTCCTAAGTTCAACGGAAACCCTAGGGAAGACTCGTCGACTCATGTCATGACTTATCATTTATGGTGTTCATTAAGTTCCCTACATGATGATTCTGTTCAACTACGTCTTTTTCAACGTACGCTCACAGGTCCGGCTGCAAAATGGTATATTGAGTTACCTAGAGCTTCTTTTGATAATTTCACTACCCTAGCTACTGTCTTTTTGACTCACTTCTAGTTACCCATACAATATTAAACTGGAACGGAACTCTTGACCAATTTTAAACAGACTAATGCTACTCACATTTCTGATCATATTCATGAGTGGCGTCGTCATCGAAGAATGGTTAAGACATTTGTTCCAGATCAACTCCTTGATGAGTGGTTCATTAAGTCCCTGTTACCATCTATAACTGAGGATGTGGCTAAGGGTGGCGTCTTCATAGAAGATCAGGTTATTGCTCGTGCCCAATAGTTAGACTTGATTTATACTCAGTCTGGCATGCTCTATGAAAAAATTCCTAATGCGCCAAGATCTAATTTTACTGTTCCTTCCCAATTAAAGGACTCTCATGCTGGAGACGGCTTGATTGGAACTGGAAGCACACATCATACTAATACATCTAATCCTACACCTTCTTCCGAAATTAATGCCGTGTCGTTTGACAAAGGGAAAAGTGAAAAGCAACCCGGAAGTAAGAAAAAGGGGAAATCTAAGAAAAAACAAACTTCTAACCCATAGGAAATATCATCTGAACAATCGTCTGGACCTAGGAAACCTCGTTATCCATGCATAATATGTAATGAGGAACACTTTGTTTGGGATTTTCCTCACCGTGCTGAAGTCTCAAAGATCATTAAGACTTCTAATGCGTCAGTTGTGTTGACAATTTCGTTTCCGAATCTAGACACAAATTTGGTTGCTACGAATCCAGCTTCTAGTTCCCAAGCACTTCTGTTATCTGTCACAAAACCTTCAAAATATATTTTGGTGTCAACGCGTAATAAATATTATATTTTTAGGCCATTGATCAACCTACTACCTCGACTACGAATCCATCTACGAAATAAATACCACCTACTGCTATTCTTGAATCGAAAATCAAGCCACCAAAGGGATTAATTCACAAATCGACATATAAGTCTCGAGCAAAAGCTGCTCAAAATTATAATATAGTTGAAGATTTGGCTCAATCCCCTTCAGCTATGTCTACTCTTGAGCTATTACAAAATTTTCCCTCCCAAAAACAGGCTTTATTGTCGACTATTGGTGGAATTGATCCGACTGATTCTAACCTTGTCATCTTTAATCATACGGGCTATGTGCCGCAACTAATAGCAGAATTGGAATTCTCCATACAAGTAAATGTTATCAATCACCTTGTTCATCGTACTATTATTGATGAGGGAGAATCTACATGTATTATTTCTCTAAATTGTTGGAAGTCACTTGACTTGCCGTGCTTATCACAATCATCAATGACGTCAAAGGCTTTAGATGGACATACATATAAGCCTTGTGGTATTATTAATAACCTTCATGTTGAACTAGGGGGGAAAATAGTGAATGTTGAGGTTTTTGACGGACCCGTTGACTATAATATTCTACTTGGAAGGCCATGGGTATATGAAATGACTGCAATTGTTTCTACATATTTTAGAATGATTTCCTTTCCATATAAAGGTATTATCACAATCATTAATCATCTATCCTTCTTTGCCTCTGCTTCGAAGGTAATTGGAAGTGTTATGTTCATTCACGCACCCCAACTAGCACTTTAGAACATTGGTGTAGGACTCTTAAAGGATTGCACTCTCATGGGAACCTTTGCATTACCGCCACTCATGACGTCGGCAGAAATTGCAAGTATAGAGACCTGCTACATGATCTCTTCCAGTCCATATGGATTAAGGATAGTACAGAAGATTCTAAAATTGTTACGGTGGATGAGATTCTGCTACCTAGCCCTATTGAGCTGGCATAGAAATCAATCTATCTAGCCTGGGCAGTGAATCCGAAATCAGCGTCACCGATTTTTTTGGGTTGATCGTTCCTTAGAATTTGGTACTCCATTTGATCCATTTTCCTCAATTTTCTTGACAGATGAGAATATTTTGGAAGCCATGATGTCAGAAGGAGAACCATGGGAATATTATCATCATCATTCTCATCTTCCTGATTATGAAGAAACTCATCTTAGTGAGCTATATCACCCATTAATAAAAAATTTCTTTTCGAATTATTTACCTATTAATGCAATCGATTCCGAGCAAAATATATCAAATATTGAAGGAACCATTTCTATCGATATTTCGACAAAACTTGGTGTTGTAGAAAATATTCATGTCGGTGTATCTTGTTCTCCATCAGAACTTGAATCATATCGCTCTCTATTTCGTGAATTCCGTGATGTATTTTCTTGGTCTTACGAGGAAATGCTAGGCATAGATACTAGTATTGTTGAACACACTATTAATATGTATCTTGATGTCAAACCGGTGCATCAACTACTTCTTCATGTTGATCCAAATAAAACCACTGCCATCAAAGCAGAAGTTGAAGAAATTTTGGGTGTTGGTTTCATTTACCCTGTTCTGCTAACTGAGTGGGTTTCCAATATCATTCCTGTCATGAAAAAACAAGGAGCCATTAGAGTGTGCGTCGATTATCGGGATGTCAACATTGCTTGTCCAAAAGATAACTATCCTACTCCCTTTATCGACCAGATTATTGACGATTGTGCTAGATGTGAAAATTTTTCTTTCATGGATGGATTTTCCGGTTACAATCAAATCAATACCTGCCTAGAGGATCAAAATAAGAAAACATTTATCTGTCCCTGGGGCACAGTCACTTACAGGAAACTACCGTTTGGTTTAAATAACGCTGGGGAAACTTTTCAGAGATAAATGGACTATGCTTTCAACGACATCAAGCACATTGTTCAACCTTATCTATATTATTTCTTGTGCATTCACGAAATCAGACTAATCACATGTAATGTTCCTAAAATTAGCATGAAGCTAATTGGAACATTGGTTTTGCTTATATCATATAGGAGGTGAATAAATGGGCAAGGAGGCCCATGAGTAGGAATAAAATACATCATAGTGTGAAAGGGATCATCAGAGTAGCTACATTTTGTACCCTCAGTTGTGAAAAGGGGCAAATTCATGAGGACAAGGTCAAGTTTGACCAGGTCAACAGTGCTGCCATGGAGGGAGTGGATCACTTTGAAAGATAGCGCAGTATGAATGGGGAAGAGAACATTTGGTGGATGAAACCCTAATGTGTGGGGGCCAAGGCAAGAAGGCTTTCATTTGTATAAAGGGAGGATAAGGTAGCCATAAAAGGGAGGTTATTGAATATAGATTTTGGTCTACATGAATATTTTCTCTCTTCAGTTGGTTAACTGAGATTGTTGTGCTGCTTAGCACAAGGATTTCCTGTTTAGGAATCCTTCTCCCTTCTTGAGAGGCCTCTTGAGGGATTGTACTTAATTTCTCCACATTTCAGGCTCAAGGACAAGCCACCTCCTTCAGCTACAACGTTATTCCTGTAGCAGGAAACGTTGTGTTGCAGGGTGTTGCAGTGGAGGGTTCCACAACACCACTTCTAGAGCTTATATTTCAGAGGAGGGAGCTTCTATTCCTCTTGGAGGTCAGTGAGGAAGTTTCAAGAGCTGATTGCATATCTTTGGCATTAGGCCAAGAATTTCCCATCACCTACAATGCAGTCCCTCTCCTTGACTGCGTTATTTCTGAGAGTATTTGTAGTGGGGATTTGCACCACTATTTTGGAGGGTGAGATCTTCAGGGATTGGATCAGCCTTTCACCTGAGAGATCCATTCATCATATGTAGCATCTTCAGTTATCTTCATCCATTTCTTGAGTTGTAGCTGCTACTCATTTTTGAGACTACATTTCCAGCATTTTTTCCATTGTGTATATTTCAGCCAATCCTTCTAGGATTGACTTGGCATTGTTTTTCAGGGATTTAGAGCTTTGCTCCCCATCATATTTGAGCCATACATTTTTAAATCCATGTATTGACATTACTATAAACTGTTGATTCATAGCCTTGGCTTTCCATATGTAGCAGTGTATTTCATATTTCTTATACATGTTCCTTTGAGGTTGGTTTGCCTAATCTTGAGTGATCATTTCCTCAAGCTCTTGTACACATTCTACTACTATAACATTAATAAGATGGCTATGAGCTCTTATTACATTTTCTGAAGTTGATGCAATACTTCTCTTTCATTATTGTGTTTACATATTGCTGGATCTCCAATTTGGGAATATTATAAGATATTTCTAACATTGTAGATTTTCCCTATTTTGGGATATTACAGTGGTATCAGAGCATCATCTTGGCTCAGCCTGTGAGTTTTAGCCAAAGGAGATAGAAGAAGATAATAATGTTGGAGAGTATGAGTTTTGTCTCATCATTCTTCAGATCTATGAAGGACCTCCCCAAGGAGGATAATCAAAGAGAAGAGGAAGGACCATGCACTTCCTATTCTCACAGGGAAGAAGACAATAAGCATGAGAGATACTTGGATCATTTGATTCTAATTAATTACCTTGTGGAGTAAAAATCTCAACCTAGATCCTTCAAAGAGACTCTAGCTCTTCCACAGTTCATTCAGCTAAAGGAAGAGAGGATTTCCTCCAACAAAATAGGAATCAAAGGTAATAGGTTTCTATTGCCTACATATGATGGATCATCTAAAGCAAGAGCTTGGGCAAGGAAGCTTGAGGCATTCTTCCTACTACATCTAGTGGTAGAGATGGAGGCAATAGAAGTTGCAGCGCTGCACTTTGAGGGTGAGGCCAATGTTTGCTGGTTCAACCATTTGAGCCATACAAGGGTGAATACTTTTGCAGAGTTCTCTCAAAGGTTGATGAGAACCTTTGATAGAGAAATATCAGAGGAGAAAGAGCCCACACCACCATGGGAGGAGACTTGTACTAGCGCTGTCACATCCTTGGAAGAGAAACCTCCTACATCTGCAGATGGGGCAACCATTTCATTGGAGGAAAGAACTATTGCAGCCATACAAGGAGAACCCAAGTTCCACCAAGGTATGAATGAAGTTCCACTTTCTA
Source organism: Pinus albicaulis (assembly GCA_034641835.2). Classification (NCBI taxonomy): domain Eukaryota; kingdom Viridiplantae; phylum Streptophyta; class Pinopsida; order Pinales; family Pinaceae; genus Pinus; species Pinus albicaulis. The sequence goes on along the minus strand of JAXQQM020090817.1, from coordinate 26,077 downwards.
TTTCAGAATATATTTTAGAGGATTGTGGAAATTCATCTTTATATTACCAAGAATCAACACACATTGCTAATATAGAGCAGCAAGATTGCACTGCGCTGTGCAACATTGAAGCATACAAGGAAGAAATAAACCATCATCCTCATGAGCCATTTTTGGAGTGCATACCACACTTGAGGTTGGGGTTTGAAGTCTTGAAGGAAAGGATGATAGATAGTATACATCTTGAGATGAGAAAAACTTTCTCCTTTCCAGATGACACTTTCTCAATGAGCACCTCTTAGCTCAAAGAGAAACTTCTACTTTCAGCAGATCCAAGACCAAATTGGTTTTGGAGGACTATTGATGAGAGGGAGATCTCATGGAGAGATTTCATTGGAGGTGCACTTCAACACATCATGGAGTGCAAAGTTCTTCAACAGTTTGAGGAGATTCTTCCCTCCTCATACTTGGATCTTTATGGAATCAAGAGGAAGCAGATAGATGATGGAGGACATCTTAGGATGGATAACATCTCTCATGTTTGTGTTGGACACTTCTTAAGCCCTACACATCATGATGGGAGGTTTTTTCCTACCACCTATTTGGATCCTTATGAGAACAATTTGGTCATTGAGGAGATTGTATCTCAATATCCTATGAAATGCAAAGATAGAAATTTGATTTGGGATGATGGTATTTGTTAGCCATCATAAAACTTTGATGTAGTAGATGATGGCTAAATTTGTTGTGTGAGCCTTCAAGAGATTATTTTCATATAAAATTACTCATTCTTGAAGCCTTTTGGAGTTTTCTAACTTAAGAGTAATCTTAACTACTGTCTCCACAAAAATTCCTCAAAGAAGTCCTACTGATATCCAAATAAAACTGTTATAGATCCATTTTCCATCATTCCATAAAATTCATTTTAACCCACTTTTCATCCATGTTTACCTATCCTAATCACTCATTTTTTCCTCTAAAAAGGCCCCTTTTCCATTTTATTTTCCTCATTATCCCATTAAAACCCTTTTTAAACTATAAAACCCCTTTTTCAATTTAAAACATCCCTATTTTACCCTATCGAAACCTTTAAAGAAGTCCAAAAAACCCACTTTTTGGCCTGTTTCCGACCTTTTTTATATGTGGGTTTTAAGCCCCCCTTCCCTTTCTCCTCCATAAAACCCTGCGCCCGCGAACAGGCGTGAGACCCCATTTCCATTGCGCATCAACGTTCCCCATTTCTCTTTCCCCTGACCTTTTTTTCTGTCGATTGGACGATGTCCCGATGCAATCACAACCATCGATCATGTTTCATCTGATGCCCAAGCGCCTAACACCACGTGCCAAGCCTTCAACCCCTTTTTTCCCTGGCTCATGGTCCCTTTAATCCTCCACGGGACCATGCCCCAACACTTGCCCTTAGCCCCCATTCGCATCGGCAAATCGCGATTTTTCCTCCTTCTGCTTTCCCTTTCCTCCGCCGATGGTTCAACCGTCAATACGATCTGCACTGTTGATCTACCAAGATCAAAGACTGTCGGCAATCCTTTCCTTTATCCAACTCCTACTATCCCCATCACCCCTTTTTTGTTTACCCCCAGTCCTATTAAATCCTCACAGGACCTTGTCTCTGCGCCCTATCTCCAAGCCCCCTTCACTTAGATTTTCTCCCCGATTATTTTCCCCACGATGTAATATTTACCGTTGATCTTCAAAGATCCAATGGTCGTCAGATGCCCTTTCCTTATTCTTGTTTCCCGATCTATCATCCACCATTTCATCCCTTGACAAATCACGACCGTCGATCATCAAGATCTAACGGCTCCCGCGAGATCTTACCATTTCAACCCCGCCCATTCATATTGCACTACCCGACACCTTTGTTGACGACAACTCCCGATCCCACCTGCCCTCACCTCGTTCTTCTGCCATACATATTTCGCCCATCACGTTGATTCTCTGTCATTGGATCTACAGCCCCAGATCCAACAGCCTGCGCACCGTTTTGCGCCCGATCTAACAAAGCTCCCTTTTGTGCACCTTCCACGCGAAATAAGCGGTTTTCGGTGGGACACGTGTCATCCACCGGACCGTATCGCGTCCATATTTTCCAAAACCATTTACCACCCAACCTCTATGCGAAACCATTCAAGGTTTCGCAAAACCACCTCTTTTTTTCATGCCAATAATAAAATTCAAACCATTTTCTTCACGTTTCCGCCTATGGAAACCTTTCCCCGTTGCATTCGCCTTGCCTCCTCACTGCTCCACCACCTCCGCCAGAGCCCTCTGATGCAGTCTACCTCTAGCCCGTAGGATTTATTTAATATGTTTGTTTGTTTTGTAGGTTGTAATGGTGGCCATTGATGCACAGGTTTCCCACTGCAAAAACATTGTTGTAGGACCCCGGGTGATGGTTTTCTAAGGCCCGATTGAATGAAAAAAGGGACAAAAGGGCCAAACTTCCATGTCTAAATCAATATATTGTGAATAATGGTTACACAGCAAGATCCTCCGATGCATCACTACCACCTGTACAGCCAGCAACAAAGATGGAGATCAGAAGGATAAAGACAAAGGGATTTAGCATAAAGTTGAAGATTAAACGCTTAAACTCACAGTATAAAGAAAAAAACATAATTAAAAGCTCAATGTCTGCGTTTAAAGTGATAAACAAGATATATTAGCAGAAGAGAGTCTCGAATGACACCTACAGTCCTATTTTACCTCAAAGGAATACATATTAAATGCACAGTCAAAGATATTTGGTCCAAAGACACCTCAAAAAGTAATTGATAGCCATCCTACTGAAAAACCCTCTTTAAAACTGTCATAATAGTTATTAAGCAGGCATGGGGCCACAAAACCCAAAAAATGACATTTTACTTGTCATAGAGGTCAAACAGGGTACTTCAAACCAAGATATCTTCAAAGAACACACTTCGGAGTTATTACCATCCTACCAGATATGTTTCAAAGATAGGAAAAACTACCAAAGTGGTACAATCAGTTAATGCAACAATCATTAAGCAGAATGGGAATTCGAATACTTCTCCCCCTCTGTCTTAATTGATATTTACTACCATTTCTACAACACTTTTCCTCTTGGCACCTATATGTATTCAAAGAAAATTCATTGTAAAAATTTGGGAAATTTTTAATGGTTTGGACTGTTATTGAGTAAATTTGTTGAGTAGTTGTAATATAGTAGGCTGGGAAGAAAAGCATTTCACTGTAAAAGCTATTGGACTCAAAGTATGTAACTGGTTTTGCACATCAATAGACAAGCAGATTCACTGGATCCTAATCTAAATAATTGGTGATGTTATTCTTACCGTAATTGTTATTCTCCTTATGTTTCCACTGTATTCATATTCTCTGATAAAGAACAACAAATATAGATTAGGATTTACTTTTAAAGTACCCTATTTCTAACTGATGAGCTTTATCTCTATGTTTTCCTCTAAATGTGTGTTTTGGAATGATTTCAATAGAGTATAACTAGTCAAGGAATGTTGGTGAGCCCATGTCTTGCTTAGTAGAACTTGAGATGTTGTTCTTGAATGATATTTTCAATGCATGCTAAGTAGAGTCCTAATCAAGGAAGTTTGTGGTTAGCCCTGCCCCTTGTTTAGTCTTAAACTACTATTTTGAAGATTTCCCTTAAGAGTATGCCAAAAGCAGGCTAGGTTAAAAGTCCTTACCTAATATTAGCTGAATTTTTATGTTCATCTTAAATGTTTTCCCTTAAGAGTATGTCAAAAGAAGGATAGGTTAAAATTCCTTACCTGATCTTAGGCTACCCTTTGTTTTCTTACATGTTTTCTTCTTTCTCATCATCACTTAATGTCCCATACCACCAACTCAACTTAAAATATCTTCTGATATAGATGACTTGCCCTTTGAAAACCCTTGATTAGTTGTTGTGCAAGTAAACCCTTTTATGACTCCATATCCCAATGGTTTAGCACTGTTTTTTGACCTATCTTCCCATGCTGAAATATCCTTCCACTCATTTCCTCCTTCACTTCACATGACCTTCTCAGTTAATGATCCCCAACAAAAAACAAAAAAACCAATCCCGTGTACTTCACAACTAGCCTAATATCATATCATAAGCCTTAAAGACATATCCTTTGAAAAAACATATAAAGAGATCTCTCTCTGAATCCAGGAGGGCTAGATCCTAGGATTCCAAAGTGGTTCTGATGTTATCTTGTCATTTGGTATGCCAATCTGCCAAATCACAGGACCCCAACATAATGGCGACTCCACTTGGGAATTTGAGTAAATTTCATCTTAGACATTCTTAAGAGTTCAGAAGACCCACAACAACCTTAAATTGGTAGTTAATTACTGATGGTGGACAACAACTCATCTTAAAACATTTGAAATCATCCACCTGGCGACTCCAAAACTCCTAAAACACCAAAAGACTCCACTGGTAACCAGTAGGCCTGCTGATTACTCCACTGGGGTGGCCCACACTACCATTAAAACATCATACACACCCATGATTAGGAAAATTTGAGGATTAAGTTTTCTTTGTTAAAGACTAGTTTTCCTCTTAAAGATTGTCATATCTGGCTAACTTTATTCTCTTTGGGTTTGAATCTTAACATATTGGCTTCAAGAAGAATCCATACCAGAGACTATCCTGACCCAAATCCTCCTGAAATAGTTGATAATCTAGAAAGCATTCTTAGGAAGTCTCCTGCATCTAGAAATCCAACTACTATCAGTTCAATTCACAGAGCTAATTCTTTCCCTGAAAACCTTTCATCTCTTCAAGATTTACAAGTTGATTTAGAGTTTCCAAGTAATTTACCAAGAACAAAGTCACTTAATTCTATAGATCAAATAGGATTTGAGCCTCCTAGTTCACCACAACATAGTGGTCAACATATTAGTAGCAGAGAAACCCCTCCATCCACACCTCCTGATCTTAATTTCATTCACAACTTTGGTTTCTCTCAACCCATATTTGCTCAAAAGTCTCTTGTTGGTACAAGCACTTCTGTCATCCATATACCGATTGTTCAAACCACTCCATTCCTCCCACAAAATCTTATCATGGCAGCATGGTATGCTCCCCTAGTGTTACCACAACCTCTGGTTCCTTTACCCAATGAATATCAGTTTAAAATTCCCCATTTCACTGGAAATGAACCTACTACTTCCCAAGAGCACGTAGATAGAATGAATGATGCCTTTGATTATATGGAAATAGAAGATGAGACCATTAAGATGAGAATCTTTACCCAAATTTTAGGAGGATAAACCAAGAAATGGTTTAAGGGTTTAACTCCTAATAGTATTAATGATCTCCCTTCTTTACATCAAACATTCATATACAAATGGGAAGTTAGGAATAACCCTCTCCAAATACTGTTAGATTACAACAACCTCAAGAGAAACCCTAGGGAAAGTGTTCAGAATTATTGCACTAGATTCAATAGTGTTTATAACGCACTACCCCTAGATTTGAAACCTCCACAAGGCTCGGCTTTGGCCAAATTCCCTAAAAAATTTGATCCCGAAATGGCCTATCAGCTAAGAGAAAGGGATCCCTTGACTCTAGAAGACATACAAAAGGGAGCTCTTAGTGTGGAAGAAAATTTGATTGAGAAGAGAGCTAGGATGAGGACTGAAAAGAAAGTAACATATAGGGAAGACATTGCACCTTCCACATCTGACTCAAAATTAGACCATCTAGCCAAGAACATGGATAGGTTGGAAAGAATGATGGAGAGGTTGGTTGTCCAAACAAATGCTCAGAATAGGAACCAACCTCAAAATCAGAACCATAACTCTAGGAGAACCCCCCCTCAGATTAGACAAAGAGATATTGATCAACAAATCAGATCCCCATTCTAAGAAAATTATGTTGATGAAGATGAGGGAATGATAGATGAGTCAGAGGGAACTGTTATAAACATTATCGGAGTAAGTAATGAAGACCCTACCTTTTTCACAGATGATGACCAAGCCACATATACATATTATGATAATGAAGGCTTAGAATCTGAAGACTATAGGCAGGGCTTTGAGAATGCCATCATGGAGGTCCATAAGCAATATGACCTCAGGAGAAAAAAGAACCCAAAAACTCCCCAAACAAAGACCTCTGAAACTGCTGCTAAAAACAGGTCTGAAAAAGTGATTAGAAAGGCTATTGAAAACAACAAAACAACAGCTGCAAGTTCTGGTGAAAACAAGGGGAAAAGCACTCAAAACACTGACAAACAGAGTGTGGACCCTAACAGCACTAGCACTTTAGCCAGTACCCCTGTAGAAACATTTTTAACTGATGTACATAGTAAAAACCAACAAGTTGATTTTGCTAATAAGTTAGTGACTAAAAAAATAGATTTGATCCTTTCAAAGAATCAGTTCCGGTTCAATTTGGAAAGTGAAATTGTTAAAATCAAGATCTCTGTCCCCCTCAATGAGTTAGTCACTCAAGATGTATATAAATGTCAGGTGTTAAAAGCTTTGAACATAGAAGAAAATAATGACTCTATCAACTTAAATGATGATTAGCCAGCCCTTTTATTTGGTCCTAAAATTGAAGGAAAGTTCCAAGAAGGAGTGGTCCCTCCTTTCTATGTCAGCTTGAATATCCATGACAAGATTTTACACAATGCTATGCATGATTCAGGGGCTTCACATAACCTTATGCCCAAGTAATCATGTAGATATTAGGCCTTGAGATAACCAGACCATATAAAGATTTGTATTCTTTTGACTCCAGTAGATTAAAATGCTTAGGCCTGATCAAAGATCTTTGTGTAAACTTGACCCAAATCCCAGCCAAATGTATGGTGATGGATGTGGTAGTGGCTGATGTGCCTCCCAAATATGGCATGATTATTTCAAGATCATGGGGTGTTAAGCTTCAAGGTACCATGCAAATGGACATGACATATGCCACCATCCCTGTTTTCAGCCAACTTAGAAGACTTTATAGGGAATCACACATGAAATTTATGGTGAGTAGTCAAGAAAAGTCAAAAAATTCCCCTCTTTATTCCATCCATACTGACCTAGACTCATTCATTATTTACAATGATGAAAGCTTTGATGAGCTATATTTGGAAAGTGAGCAATCACCCAACATAACAAAATACATAGGAGGAGAGGATAGGAAGGGAGAGGATCTCAAACAGTTCACCAAACCTAAAATTTACAACAAATAAAGCAGAGAGTATGAACATCCCACTGTCCTCCACCTTAGTGTAAGTCATGAGAGTCAAGAAGAAGGGCCTCAACTCCATGAAAACTTTAAGGAACAAGACCAACATAAACATGCTGCAGAACCCATAAAAATGAATAATGACAGTCAAAACACAGGAAAAAGGGGATAGGAATGAAGACAACAACAAATCTGAAACTAGCCCTCTTTGGAGTATGAGTTTTGATGGGTCTTGTAATAGAACTGGTGCAGGGGCAGGTATGTGGCTTCACAACACAAAGAATAATCATGATAAAATTCATTAATACAAGTTAAACTTCCAATGCACAAATAACATAGTAGAGTATGAAGCACTCCTCTTGGGACTACATTTACTGAATAAATTGGGAGCCAGGAGGATAGTTGTTCATGAAGATTCTGAACTGATCATTAGACAAATAAAAGGAGAGTACACTGCCAAAGATCCAAGACTAAGAGCCTATAGAAATGATGCTATGGAACTTTTGAAATTTTTTGAGGAATATGAACTTGTTTTTGTCCCTAGAGACCAAAACATTCTTGCCAATGGATTGGCTTGTGCTGCCAGTTCAGGCCAAATACCCTATGACAACAAACAATTCACAGTCTAGGTGAAATATAGGGTAGCTATCCCAGAAAATGAAAAGTATTGGCAGGTCTTTGAGGGAGACAAAGAGATAGAGGACTTTTTGCAGTTCAGAAATGAGTTTGAATTGCCAAATTCAGACTCAAATTATGATAAAGATTGTCTTAATGAGGAACAACCTGTTGAAAAACAACTTTCTCCCATTGCAGAAATTAATCTGCTAACTAGAGAATTTCAAAATCAAATAGAAGAGTACATAAACTCAGAAAAAAAAGACATAGAGGTATTATAGTCTAAAGACAAAGGCTTACCCAAAGGATTAGCACCTTTAGAAGACTTGTTTGACTTTAATGACGTTGCCAAGAAACCAACAATAGAACCCACTGAATTTGATATTAAGGAATGCAATATAGGCAGTAAAGACAAGCCTAAAATGATCAAGTTATCCAAAACATTGCCAGCTCACATGAAACTGAAATATATTGAGTTGTTTAAAGAGTTTTCTGATGTACTTTTTGAAGTTATGAGGATTTAATGGCATATGACACAGAGACCATTCAGCTCAAGATACCACTTAAATAAAACCAGAAATCATTCAGGAAAAAATTATGCAGAATAAACCCTGTGTAGTTACCTCTGGTTGAGAAGGAAATTAGGAAAATGTATGATGCTGGAATTATTGTCCCTGTGAGATACTTAGAGTGGGTATCTAATCTTGTAGTTGTAAGAAACAAAACTGGAGAAATAAGGCTCTGTATTGACTTTAGGAACTTGAACAGAGCCTCATTAAAGGACAACTATCCCTTGCCTAAAATGGTGCACATCTTACAAAGGGTAGTTGGTTCCAAGAGGATTTCTTTTCTAGATGGCTTTTCAGGATATAATCAGATATTGGTACTCCCTAAAGACCAACTGAAAATAGCCTTCACTACTCCTTGGGACAGTTTCATGTATGTGAAAATGACTTTTGGATTAATGAATGCAGGTGCCACCTTTCAAAGAGCCATGGATATTTCTTTCTTAGAAGAAATAGGCCACTTCATTGTGATTTATTTAGATGACATCACAATCTATTCCAAAACAGATGAAGCACACCTAGTACATATAAGAAAGGTCTTTGAGAAATGTATAAAATTTGGGCTATCTTTAAATCCTAAGAAGACATTGTTTGGTCTCTAAGAGGGTAAAATTCTTGGTCACATCATATCTGAAAAAGGGATTAAAATAGACTCAAAAAGGGTTGAAGGTATATTGCAGATTAGTCACCCCAGAAACATAAAATAACTTCAATCTTTCATCGGAAAGATTAATTTCTTAAGAAGGTTCATACCCAACCTGGCAGAACTCCTTAGGAACATGAAAAACATGCTAAAGAAAGAGATAGGAGTTAAATGGACCTTAGAAGCAAAGAATTCCTTTGAACTAGTCAAACAGACACTCACCCGAGCGCCAGTCCTTATCAATCATGATTTTACTATGGACTTCCTCATATTTTCCTTTGCATCAGAACATACTATGGCTGCTGTCCTATTATAGAAAAATCCAGAAGGACAAGAGCAGCCAATTGCATTTTTCAGCAAGATATTAAGAGATGCACCTCTGAAATATAATATCATAGAAAAAAAAAGCCTATGCTTTGGTCAAGTCCTTGATGGATTTCAGAGTTTATATTTTGCACTCTCACATTATTGCATTTGTGCCTCATATAGTGGTAAAAGACATTTTGTCACAAGACCCCGATGGAAAAAGAGGGAAGTGGATTGTTGTGATACTGGAATATGATTTGGAAATTAAACCCACTAAACTCATCAAGGGTCAAGGCCTAGCACAATTAATGGTTGAATATAACTTGCAAGCACTTGATATAAACATGATAGATGCATTAGATGAATAGGAAGAGTTGGAAAAACCTCTTATTTAAGATCATTTCCTCAATTCATCTTGGTATAATGATATTTTTTATGCGCTTACTAATCTCAATGCCCCTCCTGGTATGTCTAAAACAAAGGCAAGATTTTTAAAGTTGAAAGTTGTTAACTACTGCATTTTAGATAAATGTTTATATTGGAAAAATGCTAGTGGATTATTGCTTAAATTTTTTCCTGAGGTTGATGCAGATGGGATCAAGCATGAGTTTCATGAAGGAGAATGTGGAGGCCACCTAAATTGGAAAACCATTGCTAATAAAATCCTTAGAGCTGGCTATTACTGGCCCAACCTCTTTCAAGATGTCCACAAAATTATAGATGCCTGCCACAAATGCCAAATATTTGAAGGAAAGAGAAAACTGCTTCCCTTACCCTTGCAACCAGTCACTGTTGAAGCTCCTTTTCAACAATGGGGCCTAGACTTCATTAGGGAAATCCATCCTGCCTCATCTGCCCAACATAGATGGATACTCACAGCCACTAATTATTTCACCAAATGGATAGAAGCCATCCCTTCTAGGAATGCCACAGACTCAGTTATCATAAAATTCCTTGAAGACCATATCCTGTCTAGATTTGGCTATCCTAGGAAAATTATCACTGACAATGCTACTGCATTTGGTTCTAAAAATATGGTTGATTTCTGCCACATATATTAGATTGTGCTTGGTCATTCCACAGCTTATTACCCTCAAGGTAATGGGTTGGCAGAGTCTTCAAATAAGAGCTCGATAAACATAATAAAGAAGCTACTGGAAGAAAATCATAAGTCATGGCACAACAAGCTGGTACATGCTTTATGGGCAGATAGATTGACAGCAAATAAATCAATTGGAATGTCTCCCTATCAGCTCGTTTATGGAGCAGATGCAGTTTTTCCTACTAGTTTAGGAGTACCAGTGATGAAGTTGGTCCAAGAAATACAATCAGAAGAAGATCGCATGATGAGAAGGATAAATCAGACCACACATCTTCAACAAACTTGGGAAGATGTTTATAACAGAGCACAGAAAGTACAAGAGAATATCAAAAAGCTGTTTAATAAGAGGACAAAGGCCAGTGATTTCAAGATTGGTGACAAAGTACTCAAATGGGATTCCAGGAGAGAAGATAAGGGCAAACATGGCAAGTTTGAAAATTTATGGCAAGGCCCTTACATCATTCAATCTGCCATTGGTCATAATGCATTTTTTCTACAAGATATGGATGGTACAGACCTGTTTGGGGGTCTTGTCAATGGCAGGATGCTCAAACATTATTTCTGCTGAAACCTCTGTTTAAAGTTTTCATTCTTCATTGTAAATATCATTGCTTTGTTTTATTTTGAAAAAATAAAATTACAAAAAAACAGAAAAGGGAAAAGAGGGTAGATTAAAAGAAGAAAGGTACAGCCCCATACCAAAAAAGAAAGAAAAATCTGAAAGTGTGCAAGCCTAAATTCCACTACTTGAAAGAGCACTACTATTTAGTCATACAACCTAATCATGACTAGATAGATTTCAATTTACTGTTGATAGGTTAGTGAAGAAGATTTTCCAAACTTCTTAATCTTGGCTTATCAGTAGATTAGATTAGGATAGAAAAAGAATGGTTCAAACATGCTCAAAATCTGAACCAAAGAATAAAAAATAAAGAATGGCTCTAATCAGATAAAAACCTGAGCCAAAGATACACAAAGACTGGTTCTAACATGCTGAAAACTTGAACCAGGTAAAGAAGAAGAAGGCAGCTCAAAAGAGATCAAAATCAGAGCTGAAAGAAAGAATGGAGGATGCTAGTAATTTTCAGATCTTAAGCCTTCCAAGTTTTGTAATACTTTTCTGCAAATAAAGGTCTATGAGTAGCTTGTTTTTATGCCATATTCTTACAGAAAATCAGACGATTTAATCCTTGTTTGGCTGTGTTTTCAATTTCTGTTTTAGAATATAAAGAATGAGATCTGTCAGACAGTTTAATCCTGGAAGACAGTAGATTAGGTAGAGAAGCTATGAGTTCAACTATTTAATCTAAACTCATGGAGAAATAAGGGTAGATGTAGATTAGTTTCTTATGATTTTAAAAGAATAAAATGTTGATGTCAAGGGTTTTCAAGTCCAAGTGCACCCTGCTGAAGAGAAAATGTTAGTAAAGTAGGCTGTGTAGGTAGTTGTTTGGGGAAAATTGATTGATCATTTTTCAAGCAACATGATCAAAGAATAAAGAGGATTTCCAAAGTGCAGGACATTGATCTATATTCCAGAGATAAAATTTCTGAGGTTCTTGACACATCCAAGGAGCTTCCATCCCCAAGTGGACCCACTGTTAGCCATCAGTAAACTTTGCTGTAGCAGATGATGGCTAAATTTGTTGTGTGAGCCTTCAAGAGATTATTTTCATAGAAAATTACTCATTCTTGAAGCCTTTTGGAATTTTCTGACTTAAGAGTAATCTTCACTAATGTCTCCACAAAAATCCCTCAAAGAAGTCCTGCTGATATCCAAAGAAAACTATTATAGAGCCATTTTCCATCATTCCATAAAATTCATTTTCACCCACTTTTCATCCATGTTTACCTATCCTAATCACTCATTTTTTCCTCTAAAAAGGACCACTTTCCCTTTTCTTTTCCTCATTCTCCCATTAAAACCCTTTTTAAACTATAAAAACCCCTTTTTTGGTTTAAAACATCCCTATTTTACCCTATTGGAACCTTTAAAGAAGTCCAAAAAACCCATTTTTTGGCCTGTTTCTGACCTTTTTTATATGTGGGTTTTAAGCCCCCTTGGCTTAAGCCCCCCTTCCCTTTCTCCACCATAAAACCTTGCGCCCGCGACTAGGCGTTAGCCCCCATCACCATCGCGCATTGGCGTTCCCCATTCCTCTTTCCCCTCACCTTTTTTCTGCCGATTGGTCAATCTCCCGATGCAATCACAACCGTCAATCGTGTTTGATCTAACGGCTAAGTGCCTAAAAGCACGCACCAAGCCTTCAACCCCTTTTTTCCCTCGCTCTTGATTCCTTTACTCCTCCACAGGACCATGCCCCAACACCTGCCCTTAGCCCCCATCGGCATCGGAAAATCGCGATTTTTCCTCCTTCCTCTTTCCCTTTCTTCTGTCGATGGTTCAACCGCCAGTACGATCTGCACCGTTGATCTACCGAGATCAATGGATGTCGGCATTCCTCTCCTTTATCCAACTTCTGCTATCCCCATCACCTTTTTTTCATTTTTCCCCTAGTCCTATTAAATCCCCACAGGACCTTGTCTCCGCGCCCTATCTCCAAGCCCCCTTCACTTATATTTTCTCTTTGATTGTTTTCCCCTCGATGTAATATTTACAGTTGATCTTCAAATATCCAACGGTCATCGGATGCCCTTTCCTTATTCTTGTTTCCCGATCTATCATCCACCGTTTCATCCCTTGACAAATCACGTCATCGATCATCAATATCTAACGACTCCCGTGAGATCTTACCATTTCAACCCCGCCCATTCATATTGCACTACCTGACACCTTTGTTGACGACAACTCCCAGTCCCACCTACCCTCACCTTGTTCTTCCGCCATACATCTTTCGCCCATTGCGTTGATTCTTCGCCGTTGGATATATAGCCCAGATCCAACGGCCTGCGCACCGTTTCGCACACGATCTAATAAAGCTCCCTATCGTGCACCTTCCACGTGAAATAAGCGGTTTTCAGTGGGACACATGTCATCCACCAGACCGTATCACGTCAATATTTTCCAAAACCATTTACCACCCAACCTCTATGCGAAAACCATTCATGGTTTCGCAAAACCACCTCTCGTTTTCACACCAATAATCAAATTCAAACCCTTTTCTTCACTTTTCTGCCTGTGGAAACCTTTCCCCGCTACATTCGCCTTGCCTCCTCACTGCTCCACCACCTCTGCCAGAGCCCTCTGATGTAGTATAAATCCAGCCCACAAGATTTATTTAATATGATTGTTTTTTTTGCAGGTTGTAATGGCGGCCATTGATACACAGGTTTCCCACTGCAAAAACGTTGTTGCAGGACCCCGGGTGATGGTTTTCTAAGGCCTGATTGAATGCAGAAAGGGACAAAAGGGCAGAACTTCCATGTCTAAATCAATATATCGCGAATAGTGGGTACACAACAAGATCCTTCGATGCATCACTACCACTTGTACAGCCAGCAACAAAGACGGATATCAGAAGGATAAAGACAAAGGGATTTAGCATAAAGTTGAAGATTAAATGCTTAAACTCATAGTATAAAGACAAAAACACAATGAAAAGCTAGATGTCAGTGTTTAAAGTGCTAAACAAGACAGATCAGCAGAAGAGAGTCTCGAATGACACCTACAGTCCTATTTTACCTCAAAGGAATACATATTAAGTGCACGGTCAGAGATATTTGGTCCAAAGACACCTCAGAAAGTAATTGACAGTCATCTTACTGACAAACTCTCTTTAAAACTATCAGAACATTTATTAACCAGGCATGGGGCCACAAAACCCAAAAAATGATAGTTTACTTGTCATAGAGGTCAAACAGGGTACTTCATACCAAGATATCTTCAAAGAACACACTTCGGAGTTATTACCAACCTACTAGATATGCCTCAAAGATAGGAAAAAATACCAAAGTGGTACAATCAGTTAATGCAATGGTCATCAAGCAGAATGGGCATTCGAATACTTCTCCGCCTCTATCTTAATTGATATTTACTACCATTTCTACAGCACTCTTCCTCTTGGCACCTATATTTATTCACAGAAAATTCATTGTAAAAGGTTGGGAAATTGTTAATGGTTTGGATTGTTATTGAGTAAAGTTACTGAGTAGTTGTAATATAGTAGGCTGGGAAGAAAATCATTGGACTATAAAATCTATTGGAATCTAAGTATGTAACTATTTTTGCACATCAATAGACAAGCAGATTCACTGGATCCTGATCTAAATCATTGTTGATGTTATTCTTACCGTAATTGTTATTCTCCTTACGTTTCCATAGTGTTCATATTCTCTGATAAAGAACAGAAAATATAAATTAGGATTTACTTTTAAAGTACCCTATTTCTAACTGATAAGCTTTATCTATATGTTTTCCTCTAAATGTGTGTTTGGGAATTATTTCAATAGAGTATAACCAGTCAAGGAATGTTGGTGAGCCCATGTCTTTCTTCGTAGAACTTGAGATGTTGTTCTTGAATGATATTTTCACTGCATGCTAAGTAGAGTCCTAATCAAGGAAGTTTGTGGTTAGCCCTGCCCCTTGTTTAGTCTTAAACAACCGTTTTGAAGATTTCCTTTAAGAGTATGCAAAAACCAGGCCGGGTTAAAAGTCCTTACCTGATCTTAGGTGACATTTTATGTTCATATTAAATGTTTTCCCTTAAGATCATGTCAAAAGTAGGATAGGTTAAAAGTACTTACCTGATCTTAGGCTACCCTTTGTTTTCTTACATGTTTGCTTCTTTCTCATCATCACTTAATGTTCCATACCACCAAATCAACGTAAAAGATCTTCTGATATAGATGACTTGCCCTTTGAAAACCCTTGAATAATTATTGTGCAAGTAAACCCTTTTATGACTCCATAGCCCAATGGTTTAGCACTATTTTTTGACCTATCTTCCCATGCTGAAATATCCTTCCACTCATTTCCTCCTTCACTTCGCATGACCTTCTCAGTTAATGAGCCCCAACCAAAAACAAACAAACCAATCCCTTGTACTTCACAACTAGCCTAATATCATATCATAAGCCTTAAAGACATATCCTTTGAAAACACATATAGAGAGATCCCTCTCTGAATCCCGGAGGGCTAGATCCTAGGATTCCAAAGTGGTTCTGATGTTTCCTTGTCATTTGGTATGCCAATCTGCCAAATCATAGGACCCCAAAATAATGGCAACTCCACTGGGGAATTTGAGTAAATTGCATCTTAGACATCCTTAAGAGCTCAGAAGACCCACAACAGCCTTAAATTGGTAGTTAATTACTGAAGGTGGACAACAAATCATCTTAAAACATTTGAAATCATCCACCTAGCAACTCCAAAACTCCTAAAAGACCAAAAGACTCCACTGGTAACCTGTAGGCCTGCTGATTACTACTGTTTTCACAAAGACTCCACTGGGACGGGCCACACTAACATTAAAACATCATACACACCCATGATTAGGAAACTTTGAGGATTAAGTTTTCTTTGTTAAAGACTAGTTTGCCTCTTAAATATTGTCATATCTGGCTAAATTTTTTCTCTTTGGGTTTTAATCTTAACATACTGGCTTCAAGAAGAATCCATACTAGAGCCTATCCTGACCCAAATCCTCCTAAAATAGTTTATAATCCAGAAATAATTCTTAGGAAGTCTCCTGCATCTAGAAATCCAACTATTATCAGTTCAATTCACAGAGCTAATTCTTTCCCTGAAAACCTTTCAGCTCTTCAAGAGATCCAAGTTGACTTAGATTTTCCAAGTAATTTACCGAGAACTAATTCACTTAATGCTATAGATCAGACATGCTTTGAGCCTCCTAGTTCACCACAACATAGTGGTCAACATATTAGCAGCAGAGAAACCCCTCCATCCACACCTCCTGATCTTCATTTCATTCACAACTTTGGTTTCTCTCACACCAAATCTACTCAACAGTCTCTTGCTGGTACAAGTACTTCTGTCATCCATATACCCCTATTCAAACCACTCAATTCCTCCCACAAAATCCTATCATGGCAGCATGGCATGCTCCGCTAGTGTTACCACAACCTCTGGTTCCTTTACCCAATGAATTTCAGTCCAAAATTCCCCATTTCACTGGAAATGAACCTACTACTGCCCAACATCACGTAGATAGAATGAATGATGCCTTTGATTATATGGAAATAGAAGATGAGACCATTAAGATGAGAATATTTACCCAAAGTTTAGAAGGAGAAGCCAAGAAATGGTTTAAGGGTTTAACTCCTAATAGTATTAATGATCTCCCTTCTTTACATCAAACATTCATATACAAATGGGAAGTTAGGAAGAACCCTCTCCAAATAATTTTAGATTATAACAACCTCAAGAGAAACCCTGGGGAAAGTGTTTAGAATTGTTGCACTAGATTCAATAGTGTTTATAACGCACTACCCCCAGATTTGAAACCTCCACAAGGCTCCGCTTTGGCCAAATTCCCTGAAGGACTTGATCTTGAAATGGCCTATCAGCTAAGAGAAAGGGATCCCTTGACTCTAGAAGACAAGTAGAAGGGATCTCTTAATGTGGAAGAAAATATGATTAAGAAGAGAGCTAATATGAGGACTGAAAAGAAAGTAACATATAGGGAAGACACTGCACCTTCCACATCTAACGCAAAATTAGACCATCTAGCCAAGAACATGGATAAGTTGGAAATAATGATGGAGAGGTTGGCTGTCCAAAAAAATGCTCAGAATAGGAACCAGCCTCAAAATAAGAACCAAAACTCTAGGAGAAACCCCCCTCAGATTAGACAAAGAGATATTGATCAACAAATTAGAATCCCATTCCAAGAAAATTATGTTGATGAAGATAAGGAAATGATAGAAGAGTCAGAGGGAACTGTTATAAACATGCTGGGAGTAAGTAATGAAAACGTTACCTTTTTCACAGAGGATTACCAGGCCGCATATACATATTATGATAATGAAGGCTTAGAATCTGAAGACTATAGGTAGGGCTTTGAGAATGCCATCATGGAGGTCCACAAGCAATATAACCTCAGGAGAAAAAAGAACCCAGAAAATCCCCAAACAAAGACCTCTAAAACTGCTACTAAAAACAGGTCTGAAAAAGTGATTAGAAAGGCTATTGAAAACAACAAAACAACAGCTGAAAGTTCTGATAAAAACAAGGGGAAAAGCACTCAAAACACTGACAAACAGAGTGTGGACCCTAGCAGCACTAGCACTTCAGCTAGTACCCCTGTAAAAATAGTTTTAACTGATGTACATAGTAAAAACCAACAAGATGATTTTGTTGATAATATAGTGACTAACAAAAAAAAATTTACCCTTTCAAAGAATCAGTTCCCGTTCAATTTGGAAAGTGAAATTGCTAAAATCAAGATCTTTGTCCCCCTCACTAAGTTAGTCACTCAAGATGTATATAAATTTCAGGTGTTAAAAGCTTTGAACATAGAAGAAAATAATGACTCTATCAACTTAAATGATGATCAACCAACCCTTTTATTTGGTCACAAAACTGAAGGAAAGTTCCAAGAAGGAGTGGTCCCTCCTTTCTATGTCAGTTTGAATATCTATGACAAGATTTTACACAATGCTATGAATGATTCAGGGGCTTCACATAACCTCATGCCCAAAGTAATCATGGAGAGATTAGGCCTGAAGATAACCAGACCATATAAATATTTTTATTCTTTTGACTCCAGTAGATTAAAATTCTTAGGCCTGATCAAAGATCTTTGTGTAAACTTGACCCAAATCCCAGCCAAATGCATGGTGATGGATGTGGTAGTGGCTGATGTGCCTCCCAAATGTGGCATGATTCTTTCAAGATCATGGGGTGATAAGCTTCAAGGTACCATGCAAATGAACATGACATATTCCACCATCCCTGTTTTGAGCCAACTTAGAAGACTTTATAGGGAATCACACATGAAATTTATGGTGAGTAGTCAAGAAAAGTCAGAAAATTCCCCTCTTTATTTTGTCCATATTGACCTAGACTCCTTCATTCTTTACAATGATGAAAGCTTTGATGAGCTAGAGTTGGAAAGTGAGCAATCACCCAACATAACAGAAAACATAGGAGGAGAGGATAGGAAGGGAGAGGATCTCAAACAGTTCACCAAATCTGAAAATTATAGCAAACAAAACAGAAAGTATGAACATCCCACTGTCCTTTGGCTTAGTGCAGGTCATGAGAGTCAAGAAGAAGGGCCTAAACTCCATGAAAAATTTAAGGAACAAGACAACATAAACATGCTACAGAACCCATAAAACTTCATAATGACATTCAAAACACACAGGACAAAGGGGACAAGAATGAAGACAATAATAAATCTGAAACTAGCCCTCTTTGGAGTATGAGTTTTGATGGGTCTTGTAATAGAACTGGTGCAGGGGTAGGTGTGTGGCTTCACAAAACAGAGAATAATCACGTTGAAATTCATTCATACAAGTTAAACTTCCAATGCACAAATAACATATCAGAGTATGAAGCACTCCTCTTAGGACTACATTTACTGAAGAAATTGGGAGCCAGGAGGATGGCTATTCATGGAGATTCTGAATTGATCATTAGACAAATAAAAGGAGATTACACTGCCAAACATTCAAGACTAAGAGCCTATAGAAATGATGCTATGGAACTTTTGAAAACTTTTGAGGAATATGAACTTGTTTTTGTCCCTAGAGACCAAAACATTCTTGCCAATGGATTAGCTTGTGCTGCCAGTTCATGCCAAAGACCCTATGACAACAAACAGCTCACAGTCCAGGTGAAATATAGGGCAGTTGTCCTAGACAATGAAAATTATTGGCAGGTATTTGTGGGAGACAAAGAGATAGAGGACATTCTGTAGTTCAGAAGCGAGTTTGAATTTCCAAATTCATACTCAAAGTATGATAAAGACTGTCTTAATGAGGAACAGCCTGCTGAAAAAGAACCTTCTCCCATTGCAGAAATTAATCTGCTAACCAGAGAATTTAAAAATCAAACAGAAGAGTACATAAACTCAAGAAAAGAAGACATAGAGTTACTACAGTCTAAAGACAAAGGCTTACCCAAAGGACTAGTGCCTATAGAAGACTTGTTTGATTTTAATGACGTTGCCAAGAAACAAAAAATAGAACCCACTGAATCTGATGTTGAGGAATGCAATATAGGCAGTAAAGACAAGCCTAAAATGATCAAGTTATCCAAAACATTTCCAGCTCACATGAAACTGAAATATATTGAGTTGTTTAAAGAGTTTTCTGATGTATTTTATTGGAGCTATGAGGATTTAAAGGCATATGAAACAGAGACCATTCAACACAAGATACCACTTAAAGAAAACCAGAAACCTTTCAGGAAAAAATTACGTAGAATAAACCCTGTGCAATTACCTCTGGTTGAGAAGGAAATTAGGAAAATGTATGATGCTAGAATTATTGTCCTTGTGAGATACTCAGAGTGGGTATCTAATCTTGTTGCTGTAAGAAAGAAAATAGGAGAAATAAGGCTCCATATTGACCTTAGGAACTTGAACAGAGCCTCATTAAAGGACAACTATCCCTTGCCTAAAATGGAGCACATATTGCCTAAAATGGAGCAGCCAATTTCATTTTTCAACAAGGCATTAAGAGATGCACCTCTGAAATATAATATCATGGAAAAAAAGGCCTATGCTTTGGTCAAGTCCTTGAAGGATTTCAGAGTTTATATTTTACACTCTCACATTATTGCATTTGTGCCTCATATAGTGGTAGAAGACATTTTGTCATAAGACCCCGATGGAAAAAGAGGGAAGTGGATTGCTGTGATACTAGAATATGATTTGGAAATTAAACCCACTAAACTCATCAAGGGTCAAGGCCTAGCACAATTAATGGCTGAGTCTAACTTGCAAGCACTTGATATAAACATGATAGATGCATTAGATGAACAGGAAGAGTTGGAAATGCCTCTTATTGAAGATCATTTCTTCAATTCATCTTGGTATGCTGATATTTTGTATGTGCTTACTAATCTCAATGCCCCTCTTGGTATGCCTAAAATAAAGGCAAGATTTTTAAAGTTGAAAGCTGTTAACTACTGCATTTTAGATAAATGTTTATATTGGAAAAATTCTAGTGGATTATTTCTTAAATGTTTTCCTGAGGTTGATGCAGATAGGATCAAGCATCAGTTTCATGAAGGAGAATGTGGAGGCCACCTAAATTGGAAAAAAACTGCTAATAAAATCCCTATAGTTGGCTATTACTGGCCCACCCTCTTTCAAGATGTCCACAAAATGATAGTTTCCTGCCACAAATGCCAAATCTTTGAAGGAAAGAGAAAACTGCTTCCCTTACCCTTACAACCAATCACTGTTGAAGCTCCTTTTCAATAGTGGGGCCTAGAATTCATTGGGAAATCCATCTTGCCTCATCTACCCAACATAGATGGATACTCACAGCCACTGATTATTTCACCAAATGGATAGAAGCCATCCCTTCTAGGAATGCACCAGAATTAGTTATCATAAAATTCCTTGAAGACCATATCCTGTCTAGATTTGGCTGTCCTAGGAAAATTATCACTGACAATGTTGTTGCATTTGGTTCTAAGAATATGGTTGATTTCAGTCACAGATATCATATTGTGCTTGGTCATTCCACAACTTATTTACCCTCAAGTAAATGGGCTAGTAGAGTCTTCAAATAAGAGCCTGGTAAACATAATAAAGAAGCTGCTGGAAGAAAATCATAAGTCATGGAACAACAAGTTGGTACATGTTTTATGGGTAGATAGATTGACAGCAAAGAAATCAATTGGAATGTCTCCCTATCAGCTGTTTTATGGAGCAGATGCAACTTTTCCTACCAGTTTAGGAGTGCCAGTGATGAAGTTGGTCCAAGAAATACAATCAGAAGAAGATAGCATGATGAGAAGGATAAATCAGACCATACATCTTCAGCAAACCAGGGAAGAAGTTTATAACAGAGCACAGAAAGTACAAGAGAATATCAAAAATCTATTTGATAAGAGGACAAAGGCCAGTGATTTCAATATTGGTGAAAAAGTACTCAAATGGGATTCCAGGAGAGAAGATAAGGGAAAACATGGCAAGTTTGAAAATTTATGGCAATCTGCCATTGGTCATAATGCATTTTTTCTACAAGATATGGATGGTACAGACCTGTTTGGGGGTCCTGTCAATGGCAGGATGCTCAAACATTATTTATGATGAAACCTGTTTATTTAAAGTTTTCATTCTTCATTGCAAATATCATTGCTTTGTTTTATTTTGAAAAGCGAAAAATACAAAAAAAGAAAAGGGAAAAGAGGGCAGATTAAAAGAAGAAAGGTATAGCCCCATACCAAAAAAATAAAGAAAAATTAGAAAGTGTGCAAGCATAAATGCCACTAATTTAAAGAGCACTGCTATTTAGTCATACAGCCTAATCATGACTAGATAGATTTCAATTTACTACTGATAGGTTAGTGAAGAAGATTTTCCAAACTGCTTAATCTTGGCTTATCAGTAGATTAGATTAGGATAGAAAAAGAATGATTCAAACATGCTCAAAATCTGAACCAAAGAATCAAAAATAAATAATGGCTCTAATCATATCAAAGCCTCAGCCAAAGATACAAAAATACTGGTTCTAACATGCTGAAAACTTGAACCAGGTAAAGAAGAAGAAGACAGCTCAAAAGAGATCAAAATCAGAGCTGAAAGAAAGGATGGAGGATGCTTGTAATTTTCAGATCTTAAGCCTTCCCAGTTTTGTTTTACTTTACTGAAAATAAAGGTCTATGAGAAGCTTGTTTTTATGCCATAGTCTTACAACAAATCGGACAGTTTAATCCTGGTTTGGCTATGTTTTCAATTTCTATTTTAGAATATAGAGAATGAGATCTATCAGACAGTTTAATCCTGGAAAATAGTAGATTAGGTGGAGAAGCTATGAGTTCAAATGTTTAATCTAAACTCATGGAGAAATAAGGGTAAATTTATATTAGTTTCTCATTCTTTCAAAAGAATAAAATGTTGATGTCAAGGGTTTGCAAGTCCAAGTGCACCTTGCTGAAGAGAAAATGTTAGGAAAGTAGGTTGTGTAGGTAGTTGTTTGGGGAAAATTGATTGATCATTTTTCAAGCAGCATGATCAAAGAAGAAAAAGGATTGTCAAAGTGCAGGACATTGATCTACACTCCAGAGATAAAATTTCTGAGGTTCTTGACACCTCCAAGGAGCTTCCATCCCCAAGTGGACCCACTGTTAGCCATCAGTAAACTTTGCTGCAGCAAATGATGGCTAAATTTATTGTGTGAGCCTTCAAGAGATTATTTTCATAGAAAATTACTCATTCTTGAAGCCTTTTGGAGTTTTCTAACTTAAAAGTAATCTTCACTACTGTCTCCACAAAAATCCCTCAAAGAAGTCCTGCTGATATCCAAAGAAAACTATTATAGAGCCATTTTCCATCATTCCATAAAATTCATTTTCACCCACTTTTCATCCATGTTTACCTATCCTAATCACTCATTTTTTCCTCTAAAAAGGCCCCTTTATCCTTTTCTTTTCTTCATTCTCCCATTAAAACCCTTTTTAAACTATAAAAACCCCTTTTTTGGTTTAAAACATCCCTATTTTACCCTATTGGAACCTTTAAAGAAGTCCCAAAAACACAATTTTTGGCCTGTTTCCAACCCTTTTTATATGTGGGTTTTAAGCCCCCTTGGCTTAAGCCCCCCTTCCCTTTCTCCGTGATAAAACCCTGCGCCTGCATCCAGGCGTTAGCCCCCATCGCCACGAGCATCGACGTTCCCCATTCCTCTTTCCCCTCACCTTTTTTCTACCAATTGGCCAATCTCCCGATGCAATCACAACCATCGATCGTGTTTGATCTGACGGCCAAGCACCTAACACCACATGCCAAGCCTTCTGTTAGCCATCCATAATTTTTGACATATGCAAAGATGGCTAAAAGGGGTCTTTTAGTCTTCAAGAAACAAATTTCAATAAAAATATGTGACTTCTTGATGCCTCTATTGTGTTCCTTATCCTTCAAAGTGCCAGTGATGAAGTTGGTCCAAGAAATACAATCAGAAGAAGATAGCATGATGAGAAGGATAAATCAGACCATACATCTTCAGCAAACCAGGGAAGAAGTTTATAACAGAGCACAGAAAGTACAAGAGAATATCAAAAATCTATTTGATAAGAGGACAAAGGCCAGTGATTTCAAGATTGGTGAAAAAGTACTCAAATGGGATTCCAGGAGAGAAGATAAGGGAAAACATGGCAAGTTTGAAAATTTATGGCAATCTGCCATTGGTCATAATGCATTTTTTCTACAAGATATGGATGGTACAGACCTGTTTGGGGGTCCTGTCAATGGCAGGATGCTCAAACATTATTTATGATGAAACCTCTATTTAAAGTTTTCATTCTTCATTGCAAATATCATTGCTTTGTTTTATTTTGAAAAACGAAAAATACAAAAAAAAGAAAAGGGAAAAGAGGGCAGATTAAAAGAAGAAAGGTATAGCCCCATACCAAAAAAATAAAGAAAAATTAGAAAGTGTGCAAGCATAAATGCCACTAATTTAAAGAGCACTGCTATTTAGTCATACAGCCTAATCATGACTAGATAGATTTCAATTTACTACTGATAGGTTAGTGAAGAAGATTTTCCAAACTGCTTAATCTTGGCTTATCAGTAGATTAGATTAGGATAGAAAAAGAATGATTCAAACATGCTCAAAATCTGAACCAAAGAATCAAAAATAAATAATGGCTCTAATCATATCAAAGCCTCAGCCAAAGATACAAAAATACTGGTTCTAACATGCTGAAAACTTGAACCAGGTAAAGAAGAAGAAGACAGCTCAAAAGAGATCAAAATCAGAGCTGAAAGAAAGGATGGAGGATGCTTGTAATTTTCAGATCTTAAGCCTTCCCAGTTTTGTTTTACTTTACTGAAAATAAAGGTCTATGAGAAGCTTGTTTTTATGCCATAGTCTTACAACAAATCGGACAGTTTAATCCTGGTTTGGCTATGTTTTCAATTTCTATTTTAGAATATAGAGAATGAGATCTATCAGACAGTTTAATCCTGGAAAATAGTAGATTAGGTGGAGAAGCTATGAGTTCAAATGTTTAATCTAAACTCATGGAGAAATAAGGGTAAATTTATATTAGTTTCTCATTCTTTCAAAAGAATAAAATGTTGATGTCAAGGGTTTGCAAGTCCAAGTGCACCTTGCTGAAGAGAAAATGTTAGGAAAGTAGGTTGTGTAGGTAGTTGTTTGGGGAAAATTGATTGATCATTTTTCAAGCAGCATGATCAAAGAAGAAAAAGGATTGTCAAAGTGCAGGACATTGATCTACACTCCAGAGATAAAATTTCTGAGGTTCTTGACACCTCCAAGGAGCTTCCATCCCCAAGTGGACCCACTGTTAGCCATCAGTAAACTTTGCTGCAGCAAATGATGGCTAAATTTATTGTGTGAGCCTTCAAGAGATTATTTTCATAGAAAATTACTCATTCTTGAAGCCTTTTGGAGTTTTCTAACTTAAAAGTAATCTTCACTACTGTCTCCACAAAAATCCCTCAAAGAAGTCCTGCTGATATCCAAAGAAAACTATTATAGAATTTTTTTGTACGAAGTTTCAGAGTCTGAAATTCATATGGTGCAAAGCGGAAATCCTGAGGAAATTCGTCAAAAAATTTCAGAGCTTGGTTCGCAATATTTTTGGAGATATGATCTGTGGAAGGTAGTGCTTTTTCAGGCTCCTGAATTTCATCTCAAAGAGGTGATCGTGGGAAAACTTCAATAACTCTCTCTCTGAGCATTGGATTGAAGTGCCGTAAAAAGTGGTCGCAAGTACACAGACTGAAGTTTCTTCGCTATCAATTTCAGAGACAAAGGACAAAACAGTGACACGTGGCAATTCGTACAAGTTCGCTCTACTGAACTAGTCCAGAATTAGGTCATTGTGGGAGATTGGACACAAATTTGTCTTGGAGAATCCAAATCAGGTCAGAACTGTGGCATTTGAAAGAAGCTTCAGAGATCTACTACAGAGCTGAATTTCAGATATCGAAGATTTTCAAATACAGAGATAATTCAATTTCAATATCGAGCTCCTAAAAGCTAGTAAAAGGTGTGTATTTTTTTCCCAAATTGCATAAGTCTTGTTTGAAGAATCAAGTTGAATTGATTCCAAGGGCATATTGTAGAATAGATATCAATATTGAATTCTAAAATGGCCCCTAAAAAGAAT
The DNA here is from genome assembly GCA_034641835.2 of Pinus albicaulis. Lineage (NCBI taxonomy): Eukaryota > Viridiplantae > Streptophyta > Pinopsida > Pinales > Pinaceae > Pinus > Pinus albicaulis. The sequence goes on along the minus strand of JAXQQM020090817.1, from coordinate 430 downwards.
TCAACACCCATCAAGCCTTCAGAAAGCTCTACCATGACTCATGAAGATGAAGAATTGCAACATGATCTATCAAAATTACAAGAACAAGTGCAACAAATTTCACTCTCGCAAAGAGCAGCAAAAAATGAAATGGAAGTTTTGAAGAAAGGTGTGGAAGTGAAGATGGATGGTTTGAAGAAAGGCATGGAAGCTAAAATGGATGGTGTGCAAGCTAAGATGGAAGCTAAGATGGATGGCATGGAAGTGGGCATGGAAGCTAAGATGGATGGTGTACGAGAGACTAAGATGGAAGCTAAGATGGATGGCAGGAAGTGGGCATGGAAGCTAAGATGGATGACATGAAAGACAACATGGAAAACATGAAGAATGATGCAAAGCATACATGGAAGGCTTGATGACAAGCTTAAAACCGAAATGATTCCTAATGGCG
>JAXQQM020060363.1:0-43918 GCA_034641835.2 Pinus albicaulis | reverse complement strand
CAACAATAGTTCGGCCGAACTTTCTTATAAAGTTTGGCCGAACTCGTGTTTCCGTTTAGATTGACGGCACACTGACGGCGCGGGCAAACAGAATTTTTGCTGGAGATTGGAAAACCGGCAACAAAATTTCGGCTGAACTTCTAAAAAAGTTCGGTTGAACTGTGAGTTCGGTTGAACTGTGAGTTCGGCCGAACTTTTTATTTTAAAATAGTTTGGCCGAACTATTTTCTATAAATAAATCGCCCGCGAATGTTTGTGGTTTACCATTTTCATTTCACGTGCTTTCGCTGTTTGTTACTGTTTTCGCTCTTTTGCTCCTGCCGGCCGCCCTGGTGCTCCTGCCGTCCGCGCTCGTCGACGGCTGTGTCACGTATGTTACGCTTGAAATTTTTTTGTGCTCCGAGTTAAAAAAATGTATTAAAATTTTGTGTTGTGTATGAAAAATGTATTAAAATGTATTTTTGTGTTGTGGGCGTTGGGTATGTTACGGTCGAAAATTTTTTGTGCTCCGAGTTAAAAAAATGTATTAAAATTTTGTGTTGTGTATGAAAAATGTATGAAAATGTATTTCTGTGTTGTGTATTAAAATTTTGGCGCTGTGTTAATAAGGCCTTTATTAACACACCTTTAAGGTCTTTATTAAGGTGTATGAAAAATGTATTTTTGTGTTGTGTATTAAAATTTTGGTGCTGTGTTAATAAGGTCTTTATAAGCAACTCTGTAGTGAATGTAATGGTTAATGGATTTCATAATCATGCAGTGAACTTGTCACAAACCTAATAGGTCTTGGACTCAAGTGCTCATCGTTTGCATTACTTGCTGCAATAGTTCAACAAGGAGTCACCCCCCCCATGTGGGCAAATTTTCATCATCTACAAACTATGTATAACCTATGTCCAAGGAGGCTAAAGTAATGAAGGCAATGGCCTCCACCATATATATTTTTATCGAGCGAATTTACCTATGCTGGAATTCCGATGACAGTGAGGACAATGTAGCCCTCCTGTACAACTATAGTATGCTTACCCCACATACTATACACTTCAAATTTCACCCCCCAAGTGACACTAAAGACCAGTACAAAAGGCATTCTCTTAAGCTCTGTCACTGTATAAGGAAAAAACTTAGGCAAATTGCACAGCTAACCATGGTGATCTGTTATGCAACTTGACAGGAATTTAATGCAGCCCTTGTTGGAAGTTCTAGATATAGTAGAATAGCAGCATTTGTTCTTCAGACACTTTCATAGCAGTAGGTGATTAATATGCGTAGAGAGTATGGATGCAGGAGATGTAGTAGCATCCCATGTAAAATTCTTATTACAACAATTATTCTTCAATAGATTATATATATAGTTCATTGAGACTGCGTGTTACAGGTGGTTGGCTTCAGAATTTTGAAGGTGGCAAGATTCACTTGCTATCTCACTGTATGTATGCAAAGAAATTCAAATTGTAAGCATAGAAGTCCATTCATCAAGAGCCCACTGTAAGTAGGCAGGTTTCCTATTGCATAGTCTTCTAAAATAAACACATATTATTATCATTACCAGATCACCATATCTTCTTCACATGACCCTGATCTTACGGTGTTTGGTTCTGTGAACATAATGTCCCTAGTTCTCCTCCCATCCTTTGATAGTCTGCCGTTAATGCAGCAAAATAAAAGGACCAAAAAATAGAAACTCAGTAATTATTTATGGAAAAAATTTTATGAATAGAAATTTGTTTTGTGTAAATTTGTTCCATCCTCTTAGCCTTTCCATCGATTATCATGCTAGCACTTTGTAACAATGCTTCTAGATGACTCTGTGAGATCCACAACGTTTTGATGTGGTAGCATCTGAGATCTCAACTCTGTAAAATTTTGAAGTTGTGTCTTCTTTGAATTTTGTTAGCATGGTGTTGTATAAGAAGGAAGAAAAATGCTTATTTGAAATTTTGATAGTAGAGGTTTCAATATATTTAAAATATTAAAAGGTATTTTTTTAATGAATAATATTAATTTATATAATGATTGGAGTAAAATTAAAATTATTTAATAGTTTTTATATTATCATTCACAACAGTTCATTATAAACATATTTTATTGTTAATTTTATTTATAAATAATAAAATAATAATTATTTTGAAATTAAATATTTTTTTAATTATTATTTCAAAAAATTAAAAAATATTTGTTGTACTTTAAGAAGTAAGAGATTAGTCTGAATTTTTTACTATTTTGTTTTTATGTTTAAAAAACACGAAGAGTTTTCATAGATCAAATGTGAGTATATGATAGATAATATAAGAGAAATTGTTTTTCATTTTCAACTCTTTGAGTGTGGCAAATGTATCAAATGCTTCCATATCACATTATTTTGGGAACTGACCAATAGTCTTGAACTAATATTATTTTTAATATTATAAATATACTGCAAAATGATTTCTTACTTTATACCTTTAATCATCTAGCCAAAAACTAACATCAAGGATGCTACTTTATCTTAAAGTTTAGAAACCTTGGTAATCTTACTAGTCCCTAATATGCAAATTGTGATATTTTTGTAGGAATATTTAGAGTTCCAATGATTTTATATTAGTTGAGATAATATTTTTGGCCATTTTTAAGGTAAAATAATGGTTTATTATAAAATTTTGGCAAATCATTTAAAAAAAAAAATGAAATTGGCTAATCTTTTTTTGGAAAAAGCATGGAAAATTAGCCCACCTACTAATATTAGCCCCTAAAATTTTGCCTGATGTCATCTCCTCTTGAGCCAAAGGTGGGGGCTTTGGCTATAGTTAAAAGAAATTTTTGTGAACCTCTTGGCTTCGATGTGGTTCAACTTCCTTCTTATACATAAAATGCCTAGTCATAACCAAATTTTCAATGGGCTAAAGGCTTGCTTCAATAGGAAGATGTGAGAGGGAGTAGTTTGAGAGGGAGGGAAACTCGTTCTACCTCTAGAAACTCTCTTTGGAGACTCCTAGCTACTCGCACTCTTGCCTGCAACATGCACTGACTAACAGGGTTGCATAGCACTACCACTAGGGAACTTGTTCTTGCCTCTTTTGTTGGAAATATTTTCCTCCCTTCTTGACTGGAATGTTGGAAACCCGCTCTGTCTTGAAACCCTTTATTGGAGTCTCTCTCTAGCTAGAACTGCACCTACACTCTGCAACTAGCCAAAAAACAAATTTGAAATATTTGACTAATTTTTTATATGATTGAAATTAAAAAACAGATGATTTTATCCATGCTAGATGCAGTCCTACCTAATAAAATGTGTAGTACTGCTTTTGGGAAACTCGTTCTACCTCTATAAAATCTCTTTGGAGACTACCATCTACTCGCACTCTTGCCTACAACATGCACTGACTAATTGGGTTGCATAGCACTACCACTAGGGAACTTGTTCTTGCCTCTTTTGTTGGAAATACTTGCCTCCCTTCTTGACTGGAATGTTGGAAACCTGCTCTGTCTTGAAACCCCTTCTTGGAGTCTCTCTCTAACTAGAATTGACCTACACTCTGCAACTAGCCAAAAAATAGATTTGAAATATTTGACTACTTTTTTATATTTAATTGAAATTAAAAAATATATGATTTTCTCCAAGTTTTAATTGTTTAAAATATGATTGTTTGAGCAACTCTTTCTCTGGGATACAAGGAGGCTGAAATTTTTTTTTTCTTGTATATTTGAAGCTCTCCATTATTATATGAAATGATTTTTTTCTTACATATATTTTTATGTTCTTTGCCATAATAATGTCAGTGTATGAAGTTTTAAATTGTTTTTATTATTTTTATTATATGTTGGATGTGATTTTGATTGAAAATGCTTCTTTTTTATTTATTAATTAAAATAAATTTATTAGAAAAATTATTGCTTTAAGCCTTGGAATTTACAATCCAAAATAGAAAATGTATTTATATTTAAACTATTTATGAAAAGTTTCATATTGTTTGATTTTCTCTGCTATGTCCTTTTTACATATATCTAGAATAATATTATTTGTAGTTTCCAGTTTTTTGTAACATTTTACTACCATAATCAAAATCTATAGAAATAATAATCTAACATTTTTATATCTTGAAATGGAGCTAGACAACTCAAATATAGTATTGCAAATCCCTGGCTAAGTTAGATGAGGAGGCTATGTATTACTTAGTATTGTATCCATATTGGGGTTGCAAGTTCTATGGGTTCAAAAGAACACTTGCAAACAAGTTGTTTTCCATATGACCTCTCTTTTTCATAGATAAATTTCATTCTTTTAGTCATTATGGATTTGAGAAAAATACATCCTCATAGGCCAATAAAAAGCCTTAACAATGAATTAAACATGAACAACTATTAAATATGGGTAACCAAGCAACATCAAAACAAAGTTGACTAAATCACCAAGGCTAGTAATGATAAATAATAAACATTCTAAAATACTTCAAAATTCCATGTAAATAATTTTTTACCTAAAATCACTAGATGGTGAGGCCCACAGCAACAACTGCAAAAGCAATGCAATATAACCAATCAAAATACATCAACAAAACATATGGTCTTGAATGAGGTTTTGGACTCTTTAGCTATTAATGTACACCGTGGCAATACGAAATGTAAGAAATATAAAAAAATAATGAAACACAACGTAAGAAATAGAGAACATAATGAAACACACACATACATATCTCTAGACAATCAACACAATTATTTTCCTAGGAAATCCTTATATGGGAGACAGGCAACCCTAAAAATTAATGATGCTATAGACTCCTTTTTCCCTAGGAAATCTTTATGGGAGAAAAACAACACTAAAATATAAACATGCTCTACTCTCTTTTCTAGTATGTGTTGATGCCCCGAAAATCGTTACATCAACATTGGGGGATAACCACCCGGTTCGGACCTTAAACAGCTCCTTTTCCGTTTGGGATGGTGGCTCCGACTGGATATAATGGGACCAGTTTCCCGATAAAGAATAGAAAGGGGTGAATGAATGATTGGTTTTCTAATAAGTGATAATGAATGGGGTACTTAATCTATAAGTGAAAACGTAAATGACTATTTTATCCCGGGAAGCTTCTATTCTTAAGTGCAACGTTTGATGATCTGTGTTTGTCAATAGGCATATAGATGACGCTATTCAATAAACAAAGATATTCATTTAAATAATAATTACTTCATTCAATTAGTTGAATAAAGTAATTGATAAAACATTGTTACACTTATCTTAATTTATATTACTGATACGTAAATGATTAAAAAAAATAGCAAACTGTAAACATCGAGTAGTGGAAAGTATAAAGATTGCTGTTAAAACACATTTGAATATTCAATAATAGCAAAAGTAATCAAATAACAATTTACATAAAAAGAATGAATTCAGACATAGATAATAGTACCATATGAGCTGCAAATCTTTCTCAACGTCAATCGCAATTTGAATTCCTTCATCCGACTCAGAAATACTTTTAAGTAAAGGCAGTAGTGCACATCCACATAAAAGCTTCGTTATCAAAATTTGGAAAAATTTGGTCCAGTTTTCATAAAAAAATATGCCTGAAGTACAGTAGTGCAAATTCAGGTTTCAGTCATATACAAAAAACTTACGACCCTTTCTAAATACATGAAAGGGTCTATAAATACTAAATTAAACTAACAAACTACAAAATTAAAAGGCTACCAAATTGGTATAACCCGATCTTGAATATATCCTCTTCAGCAATCTGGTAATCGGCATCATGACTCATCATTCTGACTCTTTGCTCTTTGTCCTGAGTTGGCATATCGCTATCATTGGTTCCACTTCTTGGGGGCGGCTAAGACGAGAATTGATTTGAGCAGCATAGGTGGCATCATTTACTTCGGGAATGATACACCCGATTGCATCTGTTAAGCACTTGAGGGCGGCTTTCTGGCTGTATGATTTTACTAGGAACAACCAATAGGTGTCCCAAGTTAAACTTGTAATTTCTGTAATCAATTTCCCATTGTTTTCTAGCTCTTGACAACATGATTGTTCCAATGTCTTGGGTGATAATAATTTACCTGGAGTACATTGAGAGATCATGTTAGACAAATAGAGAGTATTATTAATTAAGTCAATCAAATTGTTCGTAGATAATCTGCATCTAGAAACTTCTCTCTCTGCTTTCATTAACTGGGACTGCCATTCCATGAACAGAATTTCTTTATGGAATTCTAAGATTTTAGGCAAATTTGCTGTCTGACCCTCATTAGTGTTCTGCCAAGTAAGAAAATCTATTAAAGTCTCATCGGCTTGTTCTAAGTCCTGCCTGGCATCAATTGATTTGTTTATTAAAGATGTTGTTATTTCACACAGAGGTTCAACTTGGGCAATTTGATGACACAACAATCTTATTTGTGTTATGAGTGCCTTATTAATCTGTATTGCTTCTTCTCTGAAACTGGCAGGCTGGGGAAGATTCTTGAACTTTTCTATTTGAGCTGTTAATTGAGCAATTTGCTCATCTTTTGTTTTTACCATTTGTTCATCTATTGTTTTCAATTTTGCTAATGCTTCTGATGATTCTTGCTATTGTCTGTTGTGTTTGTAGTGAAGCGATTACTTGATCCTTTTCTTTCAACAAATTACTCACCTCTGATGCCTTGTCCATGGTGGCCGCTGAATAGGCACCAACATACTGAGACAACTTTGTCAGGTCATCGGAGGGGTTGCATTCTTCCTTCCAAACTACATTGGCTGTTACTGTTTGTTCAGGAAACAGGGAAGGTTGATCAATCCTTCTCCTTTTTCGTTGTTGCTTTATTACAACCTTGTGTTTTGGGCTATAGAAAACATCCCATGGAGGAATATCTTCTACCTGCAAAATAATTTGATCTGAGGGATCTTTGGGAATTATTTCTAATCCTGTAGGGGATAGACCGTTGGTTTCTTTGCTTGAAACCCTTTTTGATATTGTATCCTGTGTATTGGCCGCTTTGGATGTATCGGCATTCTTCGAGCTCTCAAGATTGCTTATAATTGAATCGAATTGCTGCCATTCCTGGAGCAATCTTGGGTCAATCTGAGTGTCAACATTCACCTTCTTGCTGCTCTGCTCTTGCTACCTTTCCTGTTCCTGATCACGTATTCTCTGTGCTTCCTCTTGTTCTTTCCTTTTTGCCTCTTCCTGTTCTTTCCTCTGGAGTTCCTCCTGCTCTCTTCTTTTAACTTCATTAGAAATTTTGGATGTAGTAGGATGTTTGCTAGTAAGCTGCTGCTCAGACTCGCTTGATTGTATCATCGGTGCAGTGGCTAACAAATCTAGAGGTAGAGTTTGCAACCTCTGCTCTCTAAGTTTGTTAAATTCAACTAACCCATCATCATGGTATCTAATCTTAGCTATCTCTTGAACCTGAAATATTGACTCCGCCGAGGAGAAAAGGTCATCAAACTCATCTTCCTTATGTTCAAATTTAGTGAGTTTGGCCTGATCTAGAACATTATAGACGATCTTTTTTGGATCAAAACGTCTATTAGGCAGAGAGGCGAGTTTTAAGATATTAATCTTTTCTGCTTCTTTTTCTGCATGTTTATAATCACGCAGAGTATAGACGCCACACCTTATAGGGAAAGGAGGCCAGACTTGCTTCTTTGAATTTCTGAGAGTCTTTGTAGCTGATGCGGATGTAAGCTGATATGCTATCTCTCGAGCTAAAAGTTTGTCTGGTATATACAAGGGAAGGACATGGGGCTTAGCATGGCTGCCAAAAACTCTTACATAAGTAAATTTTTGTTCTCCGAACCAGGTTCCTAGGGCTGTCAAGTCGATCTCTTCTTGAGAGGAGATCTTAGGAGTAGGTCTAGCAAAAACCGCATAGTAAATAGGTAGCATAAGTCCATTACAGAGTTGATATAGGTGGTGTTTATAATGGGCTTTCCATAATTTCTGATGGTATATATGAATGGGCATGGGGTCTTGTGGAGTCCATCTCCAACCTAACACAGGAAACTCGGAATTGAAACAGAGGGTATCTAAAATGTAGGCACTATAGTAAAATGGAGGGATAATTATATCAGTAGCACGGGATTTTCCTCTGAAGTCAAGAATAGCATTTTCTAACTTATCCGATAATATATTTCCCCAGTCCATAATTTCACTATTACATGCTGCTTCCATTAAAGGTACCATCTCTATGGAAAATTTTGAAGAATCATGCAATCCCCACATTCGACACATCATAGCTCCCGCATAACAATAAGGAGAACATAAGGAACTGACGGAGTACTTACCCGAAGACTCATGTTTGTGTTTTGCCGGGTTTTGTCTCCATTCTCGTATAGGTTCTGAATCAATTTCATTTTCATCTCTAAACTTCTCCAGGAATGCTTTATTGTACTTCTTCTCTGGTTTGGGCAAATGGTACATTTTCCTCAAATCATCAGGCTGAAATGAACCAAAAACTCTCCCATCAATAGTGTAGAATACTCTGTTCGTAATTGGAATTTCTTCAATGGCCCATCTTACTACATCTGTATATGGAAGAATTTGTTCCCGAGCCGCTATTCTGTGTAGGTAGGAATCAGCCAAATCTTTCAGAGTAGCGTCAGATTTCTGGCTTGCGTCTGCTGAAGCTTCTACCATTGTTTGCTGAGGTTCCTCGGCTTCAACCAGGTTGTAAATGCTCTGCCAAGTAGTATTTCCAAGACCAAGACATGTAGTATCTGAGATCAATCCTTTTTTGCTTGGTCCTGGATCGGCGGCATGTTGTTCTGTTACTACAGAAGCTACAACTGTGCTTGGTTTCTTAGATTTCTTCCCCATTTGGTCTGAACTTGTTTCTACGGAGAAGCTCTGCACAAAAGATAAAATGAACGTAATGCGGAGAATAGACGGCAAAAACTGGTACAGAAGACTTATGTCAATCAATAAATAATGGAAAATAATCATAAGACTCTCGCGTATGTAATCTCTGAAGGGATTTTAGGCGTAACTGCTCCATTAATTGGCCGTTTGAACCTGCCAATCTATTAAATGCTCATCCTGTCCTTTATTTTCCCGAATAGCCTCATTAAACGTGGATTTGATTTTATTTGGCGGTTGGGCTTAAGTCAATTACCATTGTATAGTGAGAAGGTTTTTTAATAATAATTAACATAATATGCTGAGCCGCCATAACAATCCTTTTTGAAAGTCGCGCTTATCTTTATCGCTATCGGCGATCGGAGGAGAACTTAAGTAGTTTTTTGAGTTTTCGAACAATCCCCGATCGCCGATAGCGATATCGCTTAACTCGCATCGGGAGATTTTAAGGCAAAATTCTATTGTATTTATATCGCAATCCCCGATTGCCGATAGTGATATCGCATCGGAGCAAGGAGAGGGACCTTTATTGGTGATTGTTTTATGAACTCAAAAGGTTTTATAATGATTTTTTGTTTGTTTTTTGGATTTTTAGAGGAATGATGAGTTAATATCAATTTAATCTAAAAAAGGGACCCATTTCATATTATAATTTTCTAAAGTAAAATTTTATGAAATGGGGGGTTGTTGTATAGCACAACAGTATGGAAAATATGTGAGTACAAAGAAAGAGGTAATATCTCTAGAGTTAGCTAAGAATTTTAGCATGTAAAGTTGCTATAAAAACTTAACTTCATACATTTTTCTCTCTAACTTCACACTCCTAGTTGTATTTTCAACTATGGAACAAAATACAATAACACAAAATGGAACTCTTATTCCTCCTAGTGGCCAAGTATTTAACATGTAGCGTGATAGCCAACTAGGTGTAAGATTTGACTCTGTCAACTATTAACGAGGTTTGTGATTTTAGACCTTTTAGAGTCAAGTGATAAAATTCCACATGTAGCTAGCTTGCCATGCATGAGTAATGAGGCTAAAATGTCATTCTCTCTTACCATGGTGGTCAACATGATAGGTCAACTTTCTAAAGGCATAAATTTTGAATGAACTTCGTTTGATGTTTTTCTTGCACCATTGGATATGTCTTTAAGTGTATAATAATGGTCAAGATTTCGGCACAAGGGATAATCGTTTGACCCCCAGAAATGTCATTTAATGCCTCAAAATGTCTCCAAAAGGTTTTAGACCCCAATTCTACACCCACCATTAAAATGACCCTACAAGTTGATTCTTTCAATCTTTTCACTCTATAAGCATCAAAATATATGAAAAATAATATAATTATCCAATCTAGATCATTATTTAATAATTTGTTAAAATTATGAGTAAGATATGTACATCATGGAATTTAAATAAATAGCATTAATTCATTGAACACCCTTGTACATGTTCCTTGTTGATACTTTGAAAGTAATACATTTTGAAAAATAATTTGTTTATGGATTCTATTTTCCACATTCTCTCAACCATATCAAAAACCTTCTTATAATATTTGAAACCTAAGGTCTTTCCCATACCAAAGTATGTTATTTTAAAACATGTTTTCTTGGTGATATGGGTGATTTAGAAATGATTGGGAGAGCGAAATTCCTCATTTAATACATGTACACTATGTTTGGTTCATGCCACTAAGCCAAGAATTTTAAATTCAATTGAATTTTAATATAACCAACTAAATCTTGCAAAAAAAGAATAAAACAATCTATGTTAGGGTTGTGGATTCAAGCATTGAAACAACACACCATGATATTTCAAAATAAGGATGCACTCCCATTTGATTCTCATGACTAGGTTGTAATCATGAGGCTCTCGCTCAAGAGTGGACCTTCCCAAAAACTTGTGACGTCTTGTCACAAACAAAACCATAGAACTGAAAAACACATCATGTAAGAAACATAGCTCGTTGACATATCATTTTTCTCCTTCAAAGAAAAAAAATTCACATCATGTGAATATCTCCATGTACTCTTACATATTGGTGTACAAAACCAACAACCAAACACAAGTAGACAAAACATGCCTCTTCAAACAACTGACTCTCAAGTCAAATAATAGCTCATGTACAAATTTCCATATTTGTTGCATTTAAGTGTGTCAACATAACTCTACTTTCAACATCTTACTTCATGCAACATGCACCATACTTTGAATTTTCAAAGAAATTCATGAAACAACAAAATACATTCAAGGCCTTAATTAGATAAGAAATCTAACCATATGTTAGCAAACCATTTCAATGGCGCTTGTTTTAGTTGCACTTCATCATCATGTGAATCATCCCGACCCTCATCGATTATGGAATCCTCTTTTCCATTCTTGTTGTTATCTCTTTCCACCTTCTTCAAATGTTGTGGATGACTTGTTGGATACAAAGTCCAACACTTGTCTACAAGGTGACCTTTCTTATGGCAATGAGTAATAAACAATTGCATCTTATTTTCAACATCATTTTCCTTATCCAATGGGACTTTGATTTTTTGCCTCATTTATTTAGAAAGTTTCAATGTGCATGGATATCTTCTTCCAACATCTATAAACATTATGGTTATTCAAACCACAAAAGGAACATGTGCAAGTTATTTTCTATATCTTATGTGAATATTTACCATGTTTATCATAATCAAAAGAAATTTGATTAAAGGAAAATTTATACCTTGAATATTCACCGTTGTCGCCTTCTTAAGGAGGTGAATTTGATGAGGTAGTGGCTCTCCTCTGAATACTAGCAATGAATTCAATGACTAGATAGAGCTTTCAACATCCTCTTCTTTTACATTCTCATTAGCTGCATGTTTATTAACATCTTCTTGCAAAGTGGGTGTCAAAATTTTCCATTCATCATGAACACAAACTTCACAAGCTTGAGGTAATGAACACGAAATAAAATTCCTTCTTGGAATAGCTTCATGTGCCTCCTTGGCTTTGGAGAATTCTCCATCATGTTTTCCATAACCAAGACCCAAATAATTAGGCCCTTCCTCAACAACATTTGGCTCAACTATGCCTTGTACTCAACTGGTTAGTTTTTTGTCTTCTTATATTCTTTATCAACCTCTTCTAGTGATTCTTGAAAGGTGGATACTTAAATCCTTCCTAAAAATTTGAGCTCTAAAATGAGAAGACATATAAGGTCATTTTAAGTCATTATTCTATCCAATTATAAAAACCAAGTGAATATTTCTACATATTGATTTATGTCCCATAAACTGTACAATATATGTGGAGTTGCCTCGTCCTAAGCGAAATGTTTAATAAACATAATAATAGAGAAACAATTAGTGACGTCACCAAAAGATGTAGCCTCTTCAAGGTATCATATCCTCTCATCAAGGTCAAGAATCTATTCACATTTATGTTCTATGGAAATGATGGTTTAAGAAACAAAACTAGACAAAAACCTTCAATGAGAATAACAAAATCTAAAACCTCTTCAAGGTCTTCAATCTGCTCATAAAGTTAAATTACATGTCTTGATCAAGTCCAACAACAAAGAAACATTCAGTGACAACACCAAAATCTACAACTTCAACATCTTCTAAACCATCTTCAAAGTCAATATTGTGTGCATCAAATTCCTCAGCAAGGTCATCAATGGAGTCATCCATCCTTGTACTCAACTATGCCTTGTACATGTTTGCCTTTAACCCTTTACTTTCATAGCACATTTTCATCAAAAATTTGGACCTTATTCCTATAGTGTGCCTCTCAAAAGCACGTACACATTCATTTTGAGAGGAAATTGAAGACATAAACCAATAGCTAATTCTTCTAACTAACCTTGACTAAAATGAGCTAAATTGTACTTTGATACCAACCTGATTTGAATATGGACAAACTAGTTTTATTGGGGTATCTCCCTCATTAGTTAAATAAAAATGTGTTTAGGATTGTCTAAAGTTAGCCAATTGGGAAGGGGTTTGTGTCAAGCTTTAAGTGTATTTTGTGAGAAATTTATGATTTAATTAGATTTAGGTCATCAACGGAGTCATCCATCCTTTTCATACATATTTAATGCCTACTTTTTCAGGTGGAACACCTCCAAATTTAAGGACCACAATGACATAAAATATGTAACTTTACGTAATAGGTGTAGACCTAGAACCCCCAACTTTGCGTGACATGTACAATTGAAGATCTTATATGGTAAGGAGTGTGAGAAGAGAGTCATGGTCACTGAGTTGAGTAAGAGAAATAGTTTGTTATGATGACCTTACTTGTGATAGGTCTAGCTAGCAGACTACCAAATTACATGGTAATGGCATTCAAAATGTGAAAATTCCCATTTCACTTGGAAATAAGATGGTAGAGAAAGGTATAGATGAAAGGAGATATCCATCTATGGTAAAGAAATCAAATAGTTCTATCAATTCCACCTTGAAACTCTAAGAGACATTGAATTAAATTTCATCTCAAGACAGGGCTTTGAGAGGACACTCTCAAAGCCAACCTTCATTATGGCTTTGAAACACATGGTAAGTATCAAGACTTAGCAACCTTATTTGCATAATTTTTTCAGGCATGGACCTTAATGTCATAGCCTTCTTTTGCCTAAAATGAATGCAAATTTCCTTGCAATTTGGCTTGCAACATTCATAATTCATGCTCATGGAACATGATTGTGTTGCAATTGTGATAACATCTGCTGTATGCAGAAGCTAATAAAAAATGATCGAAAATGACATTTTTTCTCTGTTTTTTTGAAGATTTAAGGAAAATTACACCAAGTAGCTTCCAACCTCATATGACCATCATGTCAAACTCATCTCAAGATATTGTCCAAGTAAGAGCCACTTAAGCAAGCAATCTAGTATACATGACTCCAATTTCAATTAGCAGCAATGACAGTTCTAAGTATGGTGCAAACATTGCTCCAGATCCTCAATGGGGCATGTTTGATGACAATAATTTGGGGACTGAGAGAGGGAGATGGTAGGAGAAAAAATTCGAGGAATCCACGAGAAATTGAAAAATATATAACTAATAAGGTGGAAGACATTTTTAACCTAAGAGAGAAACCTATTAGGAAATGGGTGAAGTTGGTATTACACACCCAATTCGATAACCTCGAGGAGAAAAAATTTCTCCCACTTTATTTGTTGGCATAACCTAGTAAGTGTTATTCATTAGCATGTATTTTGTAAAGGCCTTGACCTAGTTCCCATTTAACTCCATCCACCAGGTTGTAGAGGATTCCAAGCCTAATTTCATGAAAAGTAAGCTGGGGATGATCACATTGCCCTGCTTGATGACGTGTCTATGAAGATTAACTACCTTGAACTATTTTTTTGCGTAGGGAAAGAGACACATTCCCATGTCTGAGCATGAAAACGTTCTTTGATATTGTTAATGCCTCTAGTGTTTAATTCTACAAGTTCTATAGGAAGAGTCTGTAAAGGGCTAGGTAGCCTCTGGATCTCATCTTTTATGAAAGGTGACATATCTAGTAAATGCCCCTACAGTCAATCTCTGGAATGGATCGAAATAGAAGTATTTCATTTTAATATCCATAAAACACAAAACTTTAAGGTAAAATATGTACATGTGTCATTTCTCCCACAAACTAAAGTGTATAAGTGGTAAATTTTATACCAAGTGTGTTCTACATAATTTGTGTACACTAAATTACAAATTTATTTTTTGAAATCTATTTTGTGTAAATGTCGACCAGATATATTTCATGGAGGATGAACGACGAAGATAAACCGAATCCCATATGGAGGTTCAGGGATCGGGAGATGTTCACGGTATTTAAATATATTTAATCTTACATATGGAATTGATTTTTTATTGACTTTGTGAGTTAAATTAGTTGTTAATAAGTTTCATATTTTAATTTTTAGGAGGTAAGAGGAGAAGGGTTTCTACTCCATCCATGGAGGATGGCCATGGTTCAACCGGTCGAGGTATGAGTGGTAGCATGTTGCGTGAAGGGGGTGATATTTATTCACCCGAAGGCCAATCAACAACTGCTGGTTCTCAGCAGCGTTTCTGGGTCTGGTTCTCAGCAGGGTCATGTTGGAGAAGAAGATGTTAACCAACAACATCAAGGTTGCCATCAATTTCAATATTTTTTCATTAAATTTGTACAACTTTTTTGACACGTGTTTTTTCTAATATACGAAATTATATATATATTGATGCAGCGGCCGAAAATGTTCGAAGTAGTGGTCAAAATAGATGTAGGGCAGCCTGCTACATTCAAGAAGAAGGCTGTCAACCCAGCGCAACTTATCCAGCCGAGATTACTAATATACCATGGGAAACCAACATGGCGGAATGCACCTTTCAAAGGTGTGAGAGACTTTATGCAAAATTGCAAAGAGATCTCGTGGCTTTGTCTCTACCTATTGAGAGTCGACAAAGCCTTGAAATAGTGACACAATAATTGGGTGAAATGGTAAATGTGTACAGAAATTTTGGGCCAACGACTGATTCATTTGTAGAAATGATGAGAAAGAGAAAAGAAACAGTGATGGGTCCCGATAAATGGGAGGACGTAAAACAGAAAGTTACAAAAGAAGTGGCCAAGTCAATGTTCAATTACAAGGAAGGGCCAAAAAGAAAAATGTTGAAGGTGCAGTATTTCAAGCACCCAAACTTAGCTCGTTATTTGTATGATAGGCACCTTGCGGCCTATGGAAGGCTTCCATGGAATGATGAGGTTCCTGTCTATTTTTCTCAAATGTTTTATGCAGAATTTTTTTTGGGTATGAAACCCAATTACAATGATCTTCCTTCAAAATTTTTTGGCCCAGAGAAAGGTCGATTATATGACCGTAAGGATGCTAAGCGAGATGTGGAGTTGCCTCGCCCTGAGCCGCCATTGGTGAGTCGACCATTTCGAGTCGAAACTTTGCGATCAGAGATGGATGCGACTTCTCAGATAAGTTGAGAAGCCAGGGATGCTATGATCGAGAATGTTCATAGCGGATTGGGTGGAGTCGATATTTCTTTAAATCGACAAAGAGCACGTGAAAATGCACGTGCCAATTTTGTTTATTGTACAGATGAGGAGATTGACAACATGAATGTTGAAGATCTCCGAGCATACACAAAAAATTGTCGCAATGGTTTGCAAGACTTAATTTTTCATGAGGAAGAGGGCATCGGAACGGTATGTGTTAGTGATCTTAGGGTTTGCAAATATTTTTACATATACATGTGTACAATTTGTAATAAATACATGTGTATGTACATGTATACATTTATTTGTATGTGTACATTAATCTAACAAAAATGTATGATTATATGTTAAAACACCATTTGCAGTTCTCAGGCATGATGCGTGATGAAAATGTTAATATCACGTTTGGGACCTCTGGTTCAAACATTGCAGATGGGTCTGACCATCAAGATATGTTGGCAAATGTTAGTGTTTTTTAAGTGACTCTAAAATAAATAATTGTTGAGTGACTCTAAAATAAATAATTTTTGCCACACATGTACATGTATGTATATATATAATTTGATAAAATGTTTTAACAGGTACCGATTCCGTCTGATGTTTTTGGGATGGTGGTACCTTCTTCTTCCTTGGGAGATGTACCTTCTACTTCCTTGGGAGATGAGCCACAAGTATGGACAATTTTTCACAAGTTTAAAATTTATGTTTAAAAGTTATATATATATATATATATATATGTGTATATATATATATTCTACCTCAAAAATTTCCTTTAAAAATTGATATCTATATATCTATATATATATATATATATATATATAGAGAGAGAGAGAGAGAGAGAGAGAGAGAGAGAGAGAGATCTATATTTTGAGTTATTTAAATTTTTTTGAATTTAGGTTCCTATAGAAGATTTCTTTAATCCGCGGACTCTAGCGATGGAGATAGGAACATCCACAACATTTGAACAAGTTGTCTTTAGTTCCTTTTTTTAATATTATTGAAAATAAGTTTATATATGTACATGTGCATTTTCATTTGAAATTTTTTAATTTATATAAATTATATATATATATATATATATATATATATATAACTGTACATGTATATTGTACAGTTTACCACTGCAGATGTTCCTATGGGAGAACCTGTTCATCAAATGGAGAGGGAACCTTATGAGGTATTGCATGATTTTTTTGTTATATTTTGTTTTTTACAAGTTATAGATATATATATTCTCATTCATTTTTAAAACATCAAAGTTTAATGTTAAGTACATGTTCATTGTGTATGTAGGTTTCCCATTCACAGGATAGGGCGCGGACTAAGACCCTAGTAGGGAAGACGCTAGATTCATCTCCATTTAATGGACATGATTTACAGTAGATTTGATTTCAAAATTTAGATGGTTTTAAAATTTGTTAAACTTGATACAGTTTGATACTTGTGAGATTTACAATTTTTGGACATATTTTATTACATTGTTATTATATAATTTGTTTTTTTTAATTTTTGGATGGTTTTAGTACTTTTGGCATGTGAATGTGAAGTAATGTTGTTATCTATAAATTAATGTTGTTGGCATGGCATGTGAAGTTTTTAAAACTCAAGTTTTGGATGGTTTCAATCTACATTTTGCATGTGATATTTAACGAACTTTAAATGTTTAATGTTTTAATGTTGCACGATATATAATCAAAAGGTTTTTAAATTTTGGATGGTTTCAATATACATTTGGCACATGTGGTATATAATGTTAAATGTTTCTATTGTCCATCTAGTTGAACTATAATTGGCATGGCATGTGAAGTAACGATCTATATATGATCAAAAAGTTTTTTAAACTCAAGTTTTGAATGGTTTCAATTTACATTTCGCATGTGATGTTTAATGTTTTAATGTTGTACGATATATTATTAAAAGTTTTTAAAATTTTAAAGTTTTGGATGGTTTCAATCTACATTTGGCACATGTGGTATATAATGTTAAATGTTTCTTTTGGATAGTTGTTCACTATAATTGGCATGGCATGTCAAGTAATGTTGCACAAATCCATTTTGGATGGCTGAAGTACATTTGGAATTTTAAGTTTGCTTTTGATCTCTCCATGTAGTTTTGTTTGAATGAAAAAATTTCCAATAGGAAGAACATAGCTTTTGAATGCAACTAATCATGTATCAATTGAGCTCTAAATGAAAAAAGAGTTTAAAGAAGTAGATATGTACGAATTATCCCTTTAATTTTGATTGGAAATATAAGTGTAGTACATATATATATATATATATGTTTGTTGAATTCGGATCAATGTCGTTAATGCACTTAAATAGGTAGACTTGTCGATTTATTTACATTATGGAAACTTTTTACCAGAAAATCCAACTAGTTTTTCATCAATGCACATAGAAAAACTACTTGGAACAATTAATTGTGCATTCTAGAACATATCTATCCAAGACAAGTAACATTTTTAATCAATGCACAATGAACATATCCGACCATTGGGCAAGCAAATTTTGTACTAGATTTTCAATCAGGATTAGAGATGTGGGTCAAATCCCACCAAAAGTCAAAGAAGTGCTCCGAGTCTCTTGTCTGAAAGGAATTTTCGTACAAAACTATACTGCAGATGATTTATTTACGTTGTGTCCATACTTTTTACCAGAAAATCCAACTATTTTTTCATCAATGCACATAGAAAAACTAGTTCTAGTTAATTGCATTCTAGAACATATAGATTGAGTACGAAAATAATTTTTCATCAATGCACATAATAAAACTAGAACAATTAATTTCATTCTAGAACACACACACACACACACACACACACACACACATATATATCCAAATAACATTTTTCATCAATGCATATATGTATAGAAAAGCTACTTTCAGTTGATACTAGAGCACGTGCTTGTACCAAAACAATTTGTACATGTGCAAACACTTGCACAAATAACATAAGAAGCTCAATTTTTAGTTGAGCACTGGAAGTTCTAAAACATATTTAATCCAAAGTAAATAAATTGTTGGACAATTCACTCAAAAAAATTCTAATGGAATTCCATCTTCAATAATCCGTTCATGATCGTATTTTGACATTTTCCATTTCTTAATTTTTTATTTTTTCTTTGATTGAACTTTTATCAACTTTATGCGTGCTGCGCACGCCAAGTGACTATATTGACAACTTATGGAATCAGGTTCATAGTCTTCAATGTAAACAAAGTCTCCACTTTGATGAGTTTGTCTGAAAAAATAACCTTTCAGTATAATAGACCCTCTGTCATATTGAAATCCGTGATCATTATAGTTTTCTAATAATTTCATTTTTCGTTCAGTGCAACGCATCAAATAATACTTCACATTTTCATTGTTGTCAATAGGTGCAATTACAACAAAAACATCTCCTGCACAATAAAATAAATTTAACAAAATTATAGATATGTAAATTTATTTATAGATTTTTAAATCATTAGAAAGTAATTCAAATGTTACCTTCTCTAACAAGATCAGAAACTCTATCACCATCGGATGATATTGTAGTTTCCTCTGATTGCATTTCTTCAAACATTGCAACATACATTTTTCCCTTTGTATTTAGCTCTGTATATTTCCAATCGTTCACATAAATTTTGTTTTCACAAACGTCATTGGATTTTGTGTTGTCTATGCAAACATCACAAAAACAAGAATATTTTCTTCTATCCAATGCAAACACATTTCTTGATGACTTTGTTTGAATTGAATGAAATTTTCGAGTCCCTTTTATTGTTTCAACGCCATTTCCAATTGATTTATCTACGTCTTCGATTCCAATATGCCAGAAAAACCTTTATATGGAAAATTAGAAGAAGAATTTGTAAATATGATGTCAAAATACAATCAAAGATAATCATTGCATGATAAATGTACAATGTTTAAAATTAGATTTCCAATATAAATTAAATTGAATGTACCTTCGCACTTCTCTTGATGGGTTTCTCTCATGGCTTAGAGCAGCGATGCACCATTGAACAACTTCTTCAGCGTTCACAAGTCGACTTGCAGAGTGGTTCATTTGATATCTTCGAAGTACTCGTTTTATGCATGCTCCTGCATCGTCATGTTCTCCTTTTCCATGGCCAGTCTCAAAGAAATTCCAACAATGTTTAATGCAGGTTTTCTTATGAAGAAAACACAACCAAAAGAATGATCGTGCAGATTTGAATTGACTTGCGTATCCGTCTGACCATATCCAATGTTCATTGAATGTTATTCCATGATTTTTCAATGAATCATAATTTTTTCCAAAACAATGTTGGACAAAACATGTATCATGTGTACGCTCGTCACTGATATAAAAGTGATATTTTTTAATGATATGTTGATTTTCACTCGTGCTTTCTATATGATCGACATTTTGTTCAGCATGTCTATATAGAATATGGACGAGCATGGAGACTTGGTCAGAATAATAGTATTCACTCTGAATTTCTTTTTGTGGAACAAATGTGTAGTTTTCTGCAAAATCAAGCACTGACAAAATGGTCCATGGTGGAAAAACTTCACGAGATTTTTTGAATTGCAAGTCTTGCTATCGAGCTCTATGGGAATGCTTGGTGTATTTGTAAATTTCTGCCTCAAACTTTCTCAAAAAGTCTATCAGAAAAATTTCGTTTTCTAGTAATTCAATTCTTTTAACACTATTTGCACCTTGAATCGATGTATTGATATATTCATATCTCTTCCATTTCACTTTCATGTTGGACAATGATTGATCATTTATATCAATACGATATTTGTTTTGAAATTTAGTCAAATTTCCACAATCATCGCATTTTTTACCACCAACACATTTTTTTTTGTAAAATAGTTCATCGCTTTCTATTTCACATAGAATTTGAGATATGAATTCACGGATAGTGGAAGGAGGAGGTGAATCCTTCCATAATGTTCTACCGAAATCAAGGAATGTGTCATAATATAACTCAAATTCCACATGATAACGGCAACAAGTGTCGCGTACGGTGATAGGTTTTACATACCATGGTTTTTGTTGAACAAAAGCATTGAGTGAAACATGAAGTTGACGATTCTCTTCTTTGAACTTGTTGAATAACTATATTTGAGTGGTTTCCAAGAAATGTTTTTCATGTTCTTCGTACTGATTTCGTGCTATTTTTCTTCGCATCACATGTCTTGCAGTTGGTGAAACACGCGAATTGTTTTTCCAATATTCATATATTATTTTTTTAACATTTTCTCAAAGTCTATCTTTGTATGGTTGCCTACAAATAGCTCTCCAACAAGTGAGTTCATCATTTACATATCTATTTGCAGCCGAAATTTCTGATGTTTGTGCAGAGTTTTTCGCGAGGTTCCCAGTGCTCGTGCCATAGATGTTACCAAACGATTCTCTTGAGTACTTGGTGAAACCATCGCCATATGTATTCCTCTACGTACAATTGAAACATCTTTCTCTCTAGATCTCTTAATTGACTTTATAGCACTACTCATATTTTTTATCACCTCTTCCTTCATTTTTTTATCTTTGGTTGATTTTCGAATACGCAATAGTGTCGTCACTTCTTTTAATTTCTTTGATGATGGGAGACCTTTCAAAATTTGAGTCTGAACTGTCACCCGCTAATTTAAGAAATACTTTTCAAAAATGCAATTAACACGATATCGTATAACATGGTCAGGTTTTTTATCTCCATATGTGTGAGTGTCAACATTTTCTAACATCTCATTATCGATAGTGATTTCATCTGTACATATTTGAAAAAATAGTACATATTCAATAAATAACTAAATTAATAAATATATCTATAATTTCAAATATTTTTCAAATTATTACATCAAATAAAAATTAAGCTTCACATTTTACATTAGGAAAATTGTAAATATATCAATAGATCATAATATTTACATTTACATACCTGCTTCAATTTCTGCTTGAGGTTGATTTTCTTCTTCAATATTTTGATGAATATCTCTGTCTGTTTACATTAAAAAAAATATTTTTCAAATAAGTTTATCAAATAAAAATTAAGCTTCACATTTTACATTAGGAAAATTGTAAATATATCAATAGATCATAATATTTACATTTACATACCTACTTCAATTTCTTCTTGAGGTTGATTTTATTCTTCAATATTTTGAGGAATATCTTTGTCTGTTTACATTAAACAAAATATTTTTCAAATTAGTTCATCAAATAAAAATTAAGCTTCACATTTTACATTAGAAATTTTTTAAATATATCAATAAATCATAATATTTATATTTACATACCTGTTTCAATTTCCGCTTGAGGTTGATTTTCCTCTTCAATATTGAGAGGGCTTCCAACTTTCTTTTGCGAGATTGTCTTGTCTCTTCTCTACGTTCTTCAGGGTCTCTTTTTCGATCATATTTTCTCGCACAAGTTCTTCGATTTCCCATGATAATAGGGTATGAAGTTCGAAAAATTTCCTTCAAAAAATTAGACAATAACTCGATTATAAAAAATATCACAAAAGATTTAATTTAAAAAAATTTAGTTTAATTTTTTTGCAAAAAATACATACTCCAATTCAAAACAGTTACTTGAAAAAATTCGAGAGAAAAATGTCTTATAAAAATGAAACGAAGCTCATACCTCCAAGAAATGTCTTTTGAATGTACGTTCAAGAATTATTTTTAAGTTCAAAACAATTTTTTGCAAAATCAGACCGCCTTCAAGAAATGTCTTCCAAAAAAATTCTTTAAACCCAAAACAATTCTTTGTAAAATCAGTTTGCTTCCAAGAAATGCTCTTAAATCCAAATTTTGAAGAAAAGTTTTAAAACCCAAACCAAGATCTTTGTAAAATCAGATGAATTTACGAGTCATCAATGGGAGCTGCAATGTGTTGTGCAATGAAATTCCTAAAAGAACTCACGTTTTGGTGAATCTTTGGGCAATTGGAAGGAACCCAACTACATGGGAGGATGATGAAAGGTCTTTTCTTGAGAGATTCAGGAAGAATAAACTACCCTACGAGTGGGAAATGCATGCACTCCTTTCCCTTTTCTGTGTTCAGGTTGAAGGCCAGAGGCAAGACTGTAATAGTGTACTGAATTCAGACGAACTATTCGTTGTACCGAACCGAATCACCAAATTTTCATGTTTTTTTTTCCAGTACGGTTGAAATTGGTAACTATGCAATTATCATCAATTAAATTACCCCTAAAATAGAGTATTTAAATGTCTTTCAGATTAATCACATTATCAGGATCTGGTCAACGTTTCGAACCAACTAATTTGGTTCATCATCAGGATAAGGTAAAGAAAGAAACCAATCTCATTGAATAAATAGTAAGGACGGACCATTACCCGGCAATAGTTGTTAAAACTAGCCATTAGTTAGTTAATAAAGTTACATTTTAAAATATTATTTTAATAATATCATTCAATTTGTAATATCCTATAGGTATCATAACTTTAATGTAAAAATCAAAACCAAAAATATATTTTTAAATTTATTTTATTTTATTTTATTTGAGTTTATTTATTTATTTTAATTTTTTTTAAAATTTTGACTAAAGTATGTCTATTTTAGTTTTATTTTCATATTTTATAGTTATTGTTTGAATTAATTTTATACTAAATTATTAATTTTTATTTTTTGGTTTAATATCTTGTTTAGTTCGACTTAATATACTTGGAATAATGCTTAGATTAGTAAATAGGTAAAATTAGTTTGTTGGTTGTTGAGACATTTTCTCAGCAAGTAATTCTTTGTTTGGAATCTATTGGATCTCATGAGCACTATTTATGTGGCTTGTAATTTGGATTTGTGAGTAATATATGAATTGATTTGTGAGCAATTTGTGCACCATGTCTGCTTTTCCAATTTCTTTGTTAGTATTAGAGCTTGTATGGGCTTGATTTTTTCTGGGAGAGCCTAGAGAGATGAAAGAGATCTAAGGTTTTGATTTCTATACATAGAGTAGGTGTAGGTTAGATATTATTTGTTTTGAGTGTGTTTTGTATTTTTCAAACGAGCTCAGCGTTATTCCATCCTAGGAGTCTACTGGTTGCATACCAGTTCGTCGGTTGTCCACGAGTGGAGTTGTTGTCCCTAGTTCTTTGCAATTTTGTGTTAGATATTTGCGTTGGCTACTGGTATTCAAGTCCTTTTGGTTTGCTATACACATATCCAAGCCTGACGACGGGATCATCTCAACTTTGGGACGTGACCTCTCCCATCACTAGGGATCAGATATCAGGTGAGTTGGCCTTTCATACATCTTCTTCCCATGACGCAGTCAATGTCAACAAGGAAAATTGGCACCTCCATTGTGGATGTGGGTTTAGTCGACGAGATTTGCCATATTTACATCTGGAATCATCGTGGGTTTTTCCAATCTAGTTTGCGGAGTTTATGTTGGCATAATCGGAAGTAGCTGTGCACTTGCAGATGCCCAAAACTTTTCACTGTTTGCGAAAATTTAAGTTATTGAAATTTTTGGGAGTGCACTGGGGTTGCTTGGCATGATTGTTGACATAATAATGTCAACCCAAGCTGCAAGTTCCAACAAAGGCTCAGTAAGGGCACTGATGGATTTTAAGTGTGGTTGTGCTTGCCACAGAGGCAATGAGAGTAGTCAACCTCCATGCCATTATTCATCAACCTATCGATGTTCAGAGTCCGTGTTTTGTGTCGAAAATTGCCGAGTCTTTGCGCAGTGTCCAATAAGGACAATATTTCACTTAGGTAAGCTTTTGAATTGAATGTACTGTAATTTTTTGAGGCATGCCTCAACTATCTTTCGACTAGTGTGCACATAGTGATTTCTGTTGTTCTCTTCATTTGTTAATGGGGCTTTGATTCGACTTTGAAACTGTGTCATCAAGGACAGGTTTCACCTCTACAAGGAAACTGACAGAGATCGATTCTACATATCCCGGGAGTTGGTTTGGATTTGTTGACGTAATTCTCCCTTTATTTCCCTTTCATATGCTATGAGCAGGGCTATTTTTCCAAATTATTTGTTTCAATCAATTCTCTCCAACTACATAGTTTGAAGGAACCAGTTTTGAAGAGAATTACTCACATTGAGCAGAGTGGAATAGAGGAGAGCAATTATGGATAATGATTGGATTTGTTTTATGAGTCATGTTTCTTTATTTGTTAAATAGTTTGTTGCTGCATTTTGTAAGTTTGTTTGTAAATAAAAAGGTGTAGAACCAATTATTGAATCAAGAAATATATCCCAAATTAGTGGTTCTCAACGTTCTTAGGTGCCGAGAGAACGTATAAATAATTTGATTGTATGCGTTTTTTATACACTGGTGGGTCTTGTTGTGCTTCGGGCTTCAAGAGCATTAGTTACATGTTATGTTATGAGATCAATGTGTGTAGAAAGGGCAGTTGCACAATTGACTGTTGAATATGCCCAATACTTAGAAAACTCACCTATACAACTATCAAAAGTGTAGTTCGATTCATTTTGATAGATGGGAGTTTGTCCATAGGGTGGTCTAGTATCGATATTTCCTTTCAGAAGATCGAGAAGTGTCAATTATACAAAGTTCATCAAATATGGTCAGAGACAATTTGTCTTAAATGAGTTGAATGGGAAGCTCAAAGATTGTGGTAGTGAAAATAACATTGTCTGGGAGACTTCAAAGTGGGTATAAGTGCCTAGGAAGACCAGTCAGACATATGTGACATGTGAATTGTAATTTGTAATTTTTGTATTAATATTTTAATGATATAATGTAAGCATTAAAGGGGGGACTTGGAATAATGGTTACATTAGTAAATAGGTAAGACCAACCTAGATCCATCTTAACCCCGGATCTATCAAGTGTTGAGAGGGATCAAATCTCTCGAGGTGCAAACCGCTTTTTTGAGTGCAAAACTCAAGGAAAGGTTTATACCTCGAGAGATTTGATCCCTCTCGACGCTTGATAGATTCAGGGTCAAGATGGATCTAGGCTGGTTTCAGTCATGTGTGGCAACAAAAAGATATGTTGAAAATATAATTAATTTTCTCATATTAAATATATTTAACATGTCTAAGTACAAATGGTGAATTCAAAGTTATAATATTTAATGATCGAAAATGCAAATAATAATAAGAATATAGTCGATGAGAAAATAGATTACAATGTTATTTCTCTCAATCTCTCTTCTTCCACTTTTCTTGACGTCACACCTACAACTTTTTCCATCTTTGCATACCGATCATATGAAAATGGAGGTTGAAATCGTAGAACATTCATGTATTTTACTCGAGATATTGTAGTAAACATCATACTCTGTCTCTCTTGCTTCCCAATATTAATAGTAGCTTTCTCCAAAGTTAATCCTTGTGACTTATGGATTGTTAAGCCCCAAGAAAGTTTTAAAGGAAGTTGTTTTCTACTACCTATTTCAATTGGTGTAATTGGGACTGTTTGAGGGGAGGATTCATCCCAAGGTACTCCCATATAATTATCAAATCTTACTAAAACATATGTGGGTGGTTCTCGTGGTGAACTTCCAGGTTTATACACAATTTTTTTTACTATTCCAAGAGCACCATTTACGAGTCTTGCATTAGTCCATATGTTTAATATAATCCACGTTCATTTTCATCCTAGTCTATTTCTATGCAGTTTCCTTTTACTTTTGTAGCAACATTGGATGCAATAGGACAATTTAGGCTTCTTAAACAAAGCTTATAATGATTTTCTACATAATAATTGTCACAAACAAATGTATTTCATTTTCAAATGACTCTTTTATGGAAGGATCCAAGCATGTATTTGTACGAGTCATAAGTGCTTTCTAGTCTTCCATAATTGGTATTGCATTCCTTATATTCATTAATAAACAAGGAAAATCTATTTGTTCATCACTTTGTTCATCTTGTCGAAACATGGTATCAAGGGTCACAACCATTGTGAATGAGTTCCATAATTATTTTGTAATATCTTCACTTGCATATATAGGTTAATCTAGAACATGACGCAACTATCCCAAATCATCGACCAATATAATCGAACTCCCACCAAAATAAATATTCTCATTTTCTTGGGAAAGCTTGCCGAAGTCTCTTATCTATGTTTTGTAACAAATTTCTTCTAATGAAACTCATTTCATCAATCAAGATATACTTCACATGATTCAAATCTTGTTGCAATTTCATTAAAATTGGTCCTTTCAGAGGTGACATGTCTTTGATTGGAATTTGAAGTCAAAAATGAATTTTCCTTACAGATATTTTGAATGCAACAACCCCTGTAGGAGCTAAAAGAAGTAATGGGATCTTCTCTAGAAATAAATAATTTTCAAGGGCCTTTTTAATGGCTCCAATTAAATAATAATTTCCTATACCCGTAGTTCCTTGGATTATCATACACAACAAGTCATCCTATGATCTATAATGGTCAAGGATAATATAAAATGATTTTCTCTTCTTACCACTCAAAGTTTCAAAGGAATAAGTATTTGCATGTTCGGTAGCACGAATATAATTCAACTTTTTCTTTTTAGATATAAAATGAATAGCATGATTTGAAGTTACTTCATCAACAAAATGCATGTTCTAATTATGAGCATGATCACGATATCTATGCCCCAACATCTCAAACTCATTATAATTTATATATTTATTCTGATACAATCCACAAATGATTTCCCACTCATTCTCCCTAGAACCTACAAGTGGTTTATGAAATTCTTCTTCTACATCATATTCAACTCGATCAGTTGAAGGCAATGGATGACGATCAACATGTCATGGTTTGTATCAAAAATTTTCCCAATTATGAACTATCTCATCATCTTCTTGAACTATATCTTTATGGAAATCACGAAAGGCCTTATATAATACCAAATCAAACCAACAAAATTCTATAAACTTGTCATCTTGTTGATCAGGAACTAAGTTAAATCGAGGAAACACACGTACAATAGCTCCATTCTTTCATTCTAACCATTTCTCCCCACGTCGACGTTTTTCGTAGGACCATGAATTTGCAACATATATCAAGGCTAGGTGCTCAATATGGGCATGTCACTTGGTATAAGCATCAATAAGGGAATTATTATTGTCTGCATCAACATATCATGGAATGTTCTTGAACCTTTTTCAGATTTTGTTGCATATTTTTCTATGTAATTAATGATGACGCACTTCGAAAGAATATGTTTCCAATCTACGTTAGTCCTCAACATCATCAATGTTTCACGATTGTGTGTATTCAATCTATCATCATTTCATCTTGATTCATACTTATTTTATCCATTCTCATCAACATAAATTTTGGACTCATGACATAAATCCCATGGTGCCTTATATCAACATACTAATATTCCTACCTTCTTCTGAAGGTATGTTCTCTCATTGCAAGTGATATGATGCTCAACACAATTAAGAAGTTCTTCATTATCAATCATAGGATCAAATTGAAATATTTGTTGTGTGTCCTTTAAACAAGAATGATCATCAATATTGAGTCTAACTTGAATATTTTTTTGATGCCGATCACGTGGATTAATTTCATGTACACATCCATCAAAATTTTCTTTTGCAAATCTAACTTGCACTAGATCATCTCTGTTCAACATTTCCATGTAGGAGCATTTTTTAACCATAGAAATCCATGCACATGTGGAGATCCACGATGTTTCCATTCATAAAGACACCAATAATCTGTAGATTGATGAAAACATTTGAAAATTTCGTCTTGAAATATTGTGTGGCTTAAGTGCATTTAATGTGCTACAATATGAAGATTTTCAATTACATTTTGATGTCTCTATTTCCTTGCTGCCCCTAGATCTACAAGACATGTACATGGCATTAATTGATGTAAATCTGGTCATTAAATATCTGTTGCACTTAATGTAAAGAATATTGTAGGACACCCAATATGTTGAACCAAGTCAGATAAAACAATGCGACAATTATTCCAATATGCACGTGTTCCTCTTAAGACAGTTCCAAACCGCATCAAGATTTCTCCAAGTTGTGAATCTGGAATATTTTGCAAATATTCTCGTAACTCCTCCATTGTTGTTGGTAGATCTGTCATGTTCTTCTTTACAAATATTGCATAGGAAGCTTGAGCATGATGTCTTATGATGATATTGAGTAAAAAGTATTTAAATCGTGGGTGCCTTCTAAACCTTTAACATGATATCAGAGAAGATGTTTTGCATACTCATGAATATGGACATGTCTCTCTCATGCTTGCAACCAGTATGCTTCACCTTTTGGGAATAATGATGGAAATTCCATATTGAATAATCCCATAGTGTTATACAAATTGATTGGAGATGAACCAATGCTAGGCCAACTAAGAACTTTCTCTACATTAGGTTGTTCCTATGCATTAGGGTTATTTACCCAATCTCGAATAATATCAATCTCTCATCAAGAATTTGGAATATTTGATGCAAATAAAGATGTACGTAATCTATTTAATGCATCATCAATACCTGTAACCCCTTCCAACATTGAAAATTCTATGTGACTATCTATCTATGGCAAAGTAACTGCATTAATCATATGTGATACATTTGTTGCGATTTCAGGTAATGCTTGAAGAGCAACATTATCAACTTGAACTGCACAGTAATATGGATAATTCCCAATATGATCCTATAATTCACGCAATACAATTTATTTTATAATAGTAAAATCATAACTTGATCCATTTGCACCTTTTTTCCACACAACAATTATCAAATCCAAGTCTTTAATATGTCGCAATAATTTCTTTGCAAGATTGGTAACATCTTTTGTAAAACTAATGGTGTGTCCTCTATATTTTATTTTCCACCTATTGAGTGCATAACTTGGAAAATCGGACTTGCATGTGCTATTAACATTTCTTCGACTTGTGTGAGCTCTGCAATAACTTCAGGTTGTTCTCTTGGATTTGTATGGTTAGCCTCTAAAAATTTATGATGAATTCCTTCTCTTTTACATACATGCACATTGGACCTATATGTGTCTTAATTACATGAATTCTAGTATATGACTCTTCACACACATGACATTTTTCAACTTCAGCCAATTGATCAATCTTGTCACGAAATCTTTGTTGTGCAATATTCATATCAGCAAGACTTTTAGGCTGAGCTTGGACACTTATACTTCTGCATCATTTACCATGTTTGATTTGGTTAGATATTGTTTTCTTTGTCGATATGCTCTTTGATGTTCATTTTCTCGTTTCCTCTATTCTTCAATTTATCCAGTTGTCATTTCTCTTTGTTGTGCATTTTCTTCTATTCTTCGATGTGTCTTTCTTTGTCAATATCCTCTTTTGTATTCTCTTTGATGTGCTCTTCTCTCTTGCTGCCCTTTTTTTGTTGTCATTTCCAGTTGGTTTGTATGTTCTTCATGCTCTTTAGTTTCCATTTATTCTAGATTTTTTTGTTGTTTTTCTCTTTGTTGTTCATTTTATTTTATTCTTTGTTGTACCTTTATTTTTCGATATGCTCTTTGATATTATATTTGACATTCTCTTCTCTCTTATTCTTCTTTTTTGGTTGTCATTTCAAGTTCATTTGTATGTTCTTCATTCTCTTTGGTTGTCATTCCTTCTATATTTTTTTGTTGATTTTCTCTTTGTTGTGCATTTTCTTCTATTATTTGTTGTTTACTTCTTTCTCGATATGATCTTTGATGTTGTCTATGACATTCTCTTCTCTCTTCTTCTTATTTTTTAGTTGTCATTTCTAGTTCATTTGTTTGTTTTTCAAGCTCTTTAGTTGCCATTTCTTCTAGATTTTTTTGTTGATTATCTCTTTGTTGTTTATGTTGTCTATGATGTTCTCTTCTCTCTTCTTCTTCTTGTACACTTTTCATTTCTAGTACTTATATCTGTTCTTTGTGCGCTTCATTTGTCATATCCTCTAGGATTTTTTGTTGATTTTCTCTTTGTTGTGAATTTTTTTTCTATTCTTTGTTGTTTACTTCTTTCTCAATATCATGCTCTTTGATGTTGTCTATGGCGTTCTCTTCTATCTTCTTCTTCTTGTACACTTGTCATTTATAGTGCCTTTATCTGTTCTTTGTGCTCTTCATTTCTCATACCCTCTAGATTTTTTTGTTGATTACCTTTTTGTTCTACATTTTCTTCTATTATTTGTTGTTTACTTCTTTCTCGATATTTTCTTTGATGTTGTTTATGACATTCTCTTCTCTCTTCTTAATTTTTGGTTGTCATTTCTAGTTACTTTGTATGTTCTTCATGCTCTTTAGTTGTCATTTCTTCTAGATTTTTTTTGTTTATTTTATATTGGTTGTGCATTTTCTTCTATTATTTGTTGTTTACTTCTTTCTCGATATGCTCTTTGATGTTGTCCATGACATTCTCTTCTATCTTATTCTTCTTATACACTTGTCACTATTCTTTGTTGTGCATTTTATTCTATACTTTGTCAAGCCCTTCTTTGTCAATATGCTCTTTGATATTCTTGTTGACATTCTCTTCTCTTTTCTTCTTCTTGTGAAGTTGTCCTTTCTGGTGGTTTTCACTGCCGACTTGTGCTGACTTGATCACTTTGGTTTATCCTTTGTTCTTCATCTTCTTCAGTTGTCACCGGTTGCGCCTTTATTTTTTCATATATTCCTTGATATTCTCTTTGATATGCTGTATGATTTTCTCTTTGTTTTTCACTTTTTTTTTTCTCTTTGTTTTTCACTTTTTTTCTTTCTTCGATCTTCTCTTTGTTCATCATACATTTCTTTCAAATTCTCCATTTGTCGTTGTTGTTGTTGCCTAACATGTTCACGAGTCTGTCTTCTTATATCATCAACATGCACATTATCCATCTCGTTTTTTATGAGAGGACAGGGTAGAGTCAATTATTGTAATATAGAAGTCAATGCATTGTCACAAATAATTACCTTTTTAATAACCACTAAAATCAATGCTTAACTCCACACATTTAATTTAGAATCAACATAATGTTGAAATCAATGCATTTAATTTAAATGATAAATAATTTTAAAATATTTAGAAAACATCATAATGCCGAAATAAATGCATTTAATTTAGATGTTAAATGTTTCTAAAAGATCTAGAAATCAACATAATGCTGAAATCAATGCGTTTAATTAAATGTTGAATATTTCTTAAAGATTAAAACTTATCTAAAAAAAGGTTTAAAAATTAATTTAAAATATAATTTAGAAAAGATCAAAAATTAAATTTAAGAAATTAATTTACCAAAGATTAAAAACTAATTTATAATTTTTTTAATATCCATTAAAATCAATACACTTAATTTAAAATCTAAATAATTATGTAAATTAATGAATTTCGTTATATTTTTATTGTGAGTCAATATTTTTTTTTTTTTTTTTCAAATTTAAATATTTTTATTATTAGGTTTTTAAATAATAATTTGTTTAGATGATTTTTTTTGAAATTTTATTTATCAAAAATATAATATTTTATTATTTAAATTATATTTATGAAAAATAAAAATATTTTATTATTTAAATTATATTTGCGGGGAATTGTAATTGATTTCAATATAATTTAAATAATAAAATAGATTCATATCAAACAGTTTCCTTCTAGGAGGCGTAATTGGAATGCTCTCAAACAATCCCTCTCAAGCAGAGTAGATTCTACCAAGACAACACCATTAGAAAACAATGAACATGGACAAGCGTAAGAAGGAATATGATTTTATCTCTCCGGAAATTCATTATCATGCTTTTCTGGCTACTTGGATTTCGACCGTATCAAATGAGATTGGTCTCCATCAGTCTCGACCTCTACTACATATACTGCCTGTGTGTTAGTTGAGATTAGTTGTTCCACATGAACAATTTCTTCTGTGTGCTTAGGCGCTTCTGCTTTTTATTCCTCGGAAATTTCATTCGCTTTTACTTTATGATCATCTGGTCGAATCACCTATGGAATTTTTGCGCCTTCATGGTTTTATGTTGTTTTTCGTCGCTCTTAGAAAACCTGAACAAATCATTATTGGAGTAAAATTATCCCCAAAAGTATTAACCTGCACTCTCACATCTTAACAGTGTCTACATTGGTTCATGTTCTCGGCTTTAGAAAAGTCTCTACATTGCTTCACGTTCTCGACTTCTGAGTTTTCTGAGCTCATAATTTCACATGGATCTAGAGGTGATATTGATCTCATTTGCAAGTTTTGTCTGCAAAATTTATTTAAAAAAAAAAATTACTTACTCATCTAATGCTCGCCCATCTAACTCTTATCCATCTAACACTCACACTCACACTCACCTATATAATGCTCATACATCTAACGCTCACCCATGCACCCTAAACTAGGTTGTAGAGCACCTCTCAGTGTAATTAGTTTGTTGGTTATTGAGAGATTTTCTCAACAAGAAATTCTTTGTTTGGAATTTGTTGGATCTCATGAGAAATATTTATGTGTCTTGTAACTAGGATTTGTGATAATATATTAATTGATTTGTGATTAATTTGTGCACCATGTCAACGCTTCCAATTTATTTGTAATATTATATTGAAAATTTAGTACTAATAATAAAAAAATGTTTTATTCTAAGAGTGAATTTTAACATTCAAAATTAGTTGTTTGATTACAACCTTTTATTGATTTTATTTTTTTTGTAAATTTAGCAGTACCTTTCTATTTTCTATTTATAAAAAAAGTAGTAGGTTGCAATAGATCAAAAATTTATGGCCTCAACCTGCCCGAAGGAAACCAGGTCTGTTGGCCATCTTAGAGGGTTAAATGCCATCCAATATTGGAAAAGTTTTAGCCTTCTAATAACATCTATGTCCATTCTACTATTCCTAACCATTTTTAACTGTAAACAGTAAATGCTATCCACAAAATACAGAAGAATACCAAGGAAATATTTGGTCAGTCATTTGAGGATTCAACAGGTGGTGGGTCTTTGACATTGGAGCGAGGCATATCCACCTGATGCATTGTTTGCAACTGACGCTCAATTCTTCCAAGATGAGTTGTAGCATGATGCTACGAAACACAGATCTCTTGAATCTCTTTTTTGATTTATTGCATAACAAAAATCACTTGGGGATGTCCTCCCATTTCCTGTAAGCTCATGACTGATCCAGATCTTGGGGGGAGGCCCCCAAGATCTAAAAAATTGAAATGGATCTGACAAGATCTGAAAAATTATAATGCTAGAAAAAAAAGAGAACACAAAGAAAATAAAACCACGAAGAAACTTGTTTTATTAAAACAATGAATAACTGTAGAAGCTATATTGTGGTGGACAATTTATCCTTTTATAAAATGCGACTTGTTACTTATAGCCTTTTTTGTTACAATACCATAGGTAAATTCCATGGGTGGGTAAATACCATGGGTGGATCTCACTTACAATACCATAGGTAAATACCATGGGTGAATGAATACCATGGCAGGATGCAACTTACAATACCATGGGTGGATGAATAGCATGGGTCGATGCCATTTACAATACCATGGGTAAATTTCAACCGTGGATGGATAACATGGGTTGATGAATACCATGGGTGGATGCCATTTTCCATTTGGATCATTCCTCCCCCATTAAGAAGCAATGGTCCCCATTGCGTCAAGTTCCCTCCTAAGAGCCACTGAAGAGAAAGGTTTTGTGTGGTTAACCCATAATCGTGATGAACGAAGTTCCGAGGATAGAGAAACCCTGTAATGCTTGTGACCAACTGTGATATTGACAGTGTGCGACTTAGAAAATGGACTTCGATGAAGTGTGGGTTTGTGGATGGCCCAAAACCATGACAAACGAAGACCCGAGGATAGAGATACCCTGTAATGCTTGTGATCAACTATGTTACTAATAGTGTGCGACTTTGTTGAAAATGCAACAAGATGATGGAGCTTAGTGAAATGAAGTCACCTTCACTAAGTGGGCCCATAGGCTATTTTTGGCGCAAAGTCTATTTTTAGACTATGTCTATTTTTAGACATATGGAGCATGGTCTAGGAGTTGCAGTATGCTATTCTTAGATGATTGGTCGAGTTGGTAAAAATAGATGGACCTCTATTTTTAGACATATAGGTTGAAGTCTATTTTTAGACCGCCTGTCTAAAAATAGGTCAGTCAAATATTATTAGCCCTTAATAATATTTGGACTATAAAC
The DNA here is from genome assembly GCA_034641835.2 of Pinus albicaulis. Classification (NCBI taxonomy): domain Eukaryota; kingdom Viridiplantae; phylum Streptophyta; class Pinopsida; order Pinales; family Pinaceae; genus Pinus; species Pinus albicaulis. The sequence goes on along the minus strand of JAXQQM020060363.1, from coordinate 9,049 downwards.
TTCAGTTTATTCTCTTACAGCACTTTAGTTGGAGCTATAGATGTGGCCCATGCACCTGACAGAAGGAATTACACTATTCCCAGGGGTTTGGTGAGCTCATGCATGGTTGACTTCAGTTAGGACTTCAGTGGCAGAGTTTGGTGGAGTTGATGAGACAGTTGGTGGAGTTGTGTTCGGTTTAACTTAGTTGAACTAGTTGTGTTTAGTTTAATTGGCTAATACATTAGTGATGAGTGGAGTGAATTAAATATTAGTTAATTCACTAATTATTAACTCATTATTCAACTCAAGAACACATCAGTTCACTATAGTGCATGGACAGTTCAGTGAAGACTAGTGGAAGAGGTAGATGAAAAGGTTTAGTTGCGACAGCAGTTGTGCATGAGATTTGCACAAGCATTGGAGGAGATTGCCAATGATGATTGCGCAGTTGGAGTTAAGGAGATTCGAACTTGGATCTCTCATTAGACCAACTTGGATTGCGCAATAGAGGCAGGCAATTAGTGGATGAGTTTTGAATCTGTGACTTGTTCAAAACTGAGCTAGTTTGTGTGTAACTTTTGGAGACAGTACTGAGTACTTGTGAGGAGTATTGTAACTGAGATTGTTACATGTTATCTTCTATTAAAATATACAAAATAGCTGGGGGTTTTCAGCTATAAGCTTTCCCCATTACATATTGTGTCAGATGTGTGTTTGATTATTGTGTTTATGCGCGCATGCGACTGTTTCTATTTCCGCATATTGATGATCGATTGTAGAAGAGATTATGTGTTATACATGAATTCGAATTAGTGTATGATCAGGATAATATCAGTGGATAAATTTTCATTATTCAGAAAATTTCTACATGGTATCGGAGCGAATTGATCATCATGATCTATTGCAGTGATTACAATATTATTTCGGTAGACAGAGTCTGTATCGGGCCAGGTAGCCTCTGGATTCATCCTTTCTTTGAAAGGTGATATATCCAGTAAATGCCCATACAGTCGATCTCTGTGCTATAAATAATTTTTTCTCACAGATCCAGAAGCAGTTGAGTTTTGAGCTTGGAATTCGAATTTTGCAGCAGATTGTTTTCTTGGTGCCAAAGTTGAAAATGTCTTTCAACGGTTTGCGACTCGAATATGCCCTTGAAGGCAGTTCGAATTATGTTGCATGGAAAGATCGGATGGAGGCGGTATTAGAAGATAATGGGCTGAAGGAGTTCGTAGATATGGATGTCCAAAAGCCTACTGATCCTGCTGAAGTTGAGGCTTGGCAAAAGAAGATGGAGAAATGTCGAAGGATTCTATTGGAGGGCGTGAAGGATCACATTGTATCCAGCCTGCATGGAAAAGCTTCTTCATATTTGATGTGGAAAGCGTTGATAGATCTATTCCAGAGCAAGAGCGACCAAAGGAAGCTGGCGCTCAAAGATAAACTCAGAAACATTAAGATGGAGAAAGGCGACAGTATCGCCAAATACCTCACAAAGTTCACTCAATGCAGAGATGAGCTGGGAAGTTTGGGGGTAACTGTCGAAGAAGAGGACATGGTAGACCTGGCTCTCCTTGGTCTTCTGAAGAGTTGGAATTCCTATCAGGACTCTGTCAATGGTCGGGAGAAGTTTCCTGGATGGGAGCGACTTTGGGCGGATCTCATGCAGGAGGAGATAAGGAGGACTACCAGGGACGGATCTTCATCAAAGGTATATGATGAAGAAAATTGCACTTTGGCTGCCAAAGCAAAGAAGGGGAAGAGCAAGAAAGCTTCTCAGTCTGGTGCGAAAGGCAAGAAGCAAGACATGTCCAAGGTGAAGTGTTTTCACTGTCACCAGCATGGACACTATGCCACAAATTGTCCGTAGAAGAAGAAAAATAAGAAGGCTGCTGGATCTGCAGCGGGAGAGGCATTGGCCTCCCAGTTCGAACTAGATTTTTCACTGATCGCATGCTTGGTCTCAAGTGTGATGGGATCAGTATGGTTCTTGGACAGTGGTGCGTCATTTCACATGACAAGAGATCGGGATCTGTTTTCAGATCTGGAGGAAAAAGATCTTGGAGTGCACATCGAGATGGGCGATGATGGTAGATACAGTGCGACCGGTATCGGTACCATTTCCTTTGAGAGGGAGTCTGGTAAACCCTTCGTATTGAAGGAAGTATTGCATGTTCCAAGATTGATGAAGAATCTGATCTCTGTGGTGATGTTGGAAGACAAGGGGTATGATGTGGTCTTCAGCGAAGGAAAAGCCTTCCTGCGCAGTAAGACAACTGGAGAGACCCGGAAGATAGGGGTTCAAGTCAAGAACCTTTATCAGTTGCAAGTAGATGGCTGCGCAGCAATGGCATGCAAGGCGGGAGAAGTGGTGAGCCGGGATGATGAGGGCGAACTGTGGCACAGGAGATTGGGCCACCTTCACCATGGAGCTTTGAAGATCCTGTAGCAGATTTCTACTGGGCTTCCTAAGGGCACTCTTGCCCAGTCAGATCAGTGCAAGGGGTGTACCTTGGGAAAGTATGTGAAAGCCACCTTTCACGAGAAGGATAGTCACACCACGACGATCCTTGAGAGAGTTCACACAGACGTGTGTGGTCCTTTCTCAGTAGCTTCGACAACAAAGCACAAGTACTATGTGATCTTTGTTGATGATTTCTCTCGGAAGTGCTGGATCTTCTTCATGCAGAAGAAGAGTGAGACATATTCAAAGTTTTGTGAATTCAAGGCGCTGGTTGAGAAGGAGTCGGGGAAGCATTTGAAGGCTCTTAGGAGTAAAAATGGTGGTGAATTCATCTCTGCTGAATTCAAGGACTTTTGCAGCGCAGAAGGGATTCGGAGAGAGTTCATCGCACCCCATAACCCACAGCAGAACGGGGTTGCTGAGCGGAAGAGCAGAACGATCGTGGGTGCTGCATGGGCGATGTTGCATGATCAGGGCCTACCCCTTCACTTGTGGGCTGAGGCATGCAATACTGCAGTGTATGTGCAGAACCGTTATCCTCACAAGATACTTGGCATGAGTACACCGGAGGAGGCATTTTCTGGCAAGAGGCCTGATATTTCTCATCTGAGAATTTTTGGCTCACCTGTCTACATGCATGTGACGAAGGATGCCAGAAAGAAGCTGGATCCGACCGCAGAGGTTGGAATATTTGTGGGGTACACTGATACACCTCACAACTATCGTGTGTATTTGCCAGACAGTCGCAAGACTGTTGTGCGACGGGATATCAAATTTCAGGAGGAGAAAGCCATGCAGTGTTTGCTTGAGAGGGAGCCACACTTGCATGCAGATGAGGAGCTATTAGTTCCTAAGGAGGAGCTTCCGGATGTGGATCAGCCACAAGAGGAAGTTCATGAGGTGGAAGAAACCACTCATGCAGCGCCAACCATCAGAGGGCGCAAGCGCACTACAGAAGCTGAGCGACTGGCTCGAGATGCAGAGAAGGTTGTAGGACCACCTACAGCACAGCGCAGACAGAGACAATCACCAGATCGGTACACTGGATACATGGCTCTTATGAGTCAATGTGTCGTGACGGAGCCATCCTCTTTTGAGGAAGCTGTGGAGGAACCCGCATGGGTAGATGCCATGATCGAAGAATATGATTCGATCGTCAGAAACAGTGCATGGGAGATTGTCCCAAGACCGAAAGGGAAATCAGTGGTGGGTTCGCGATGGATCTACAAAGTGAAGCAGGCGGCTGACGGGAGTGTGGAGAAGTACAAGGCGAGATTTGTCGCCCGTGGCTTCTCACAGATCGAGGGGATTGACTATGAGGAGACTTTTGCACCTGTCGCAAGGTACTCTTCCATACTGACGATCCTTGCTCTCTCAGCGCAGATGGGGTGGCACATTCATCAGATGGATGTGAAGACTGCGTTCCTCAATGGAGTTATTGAGGAAGAGGTGTACATAGAGCAGCCTGAAGGTTTTGAGATCTTCAGCAGTGAGTCGCATGTGTGCCGACTCAAGAGAGCACCGTATGGGCTGAAGCAAGCACCTCGTGCTTGGTACACTCGGATAGACAGCTACTTCACCGGGCTTGGATTCTCCAAGAGTGAGGCGGATCCAAACCTGTACCAGATTGTGGTGGAGGGGAAGCTGTTGATCATCGTACCGTATGTAGATGATCTGATTTTGACTGGCGATGAGCAGTTGATACTTTCATGCAAGGAGGATCTTGCACGAGAGTTTGAGATGAAGGACTTGGGCATCCTTCATTATTTCCCGGGATTGGAGATTTGGCAGCGCAGTGGAGGACTGTTTGTTTCTCAGGGCAAGTATGCCCGGGAGATTCTGGAGAGGTTCAACATGCAAGGCTGCAAGCCTGTTGACACTCCTCTTCCTGGTGGTTGGATGAAGGAGGATGCTACTTCAGCGGAGGTAGTGGATGCCACTGTCTATCGACAGTTGGTGGGGTCGCTTATGTATCTGGTCAATACATGACCCGATATATGCTATGCAGTTAACCAGCTTTCGCAAGCTATGGTTAAGCCTACCAAGCTCTTCTGGAAGGCAGGCAAGCATGTATTGCGTTATCTTAGTGGCACATCAGGATATGGTCTGTGGTACAGACAGGAGGATGGAGCGAAGCTTAGCGGCTTCACTGATGCAGATTGGGCAGGGAGCCCAACGGACAGAAATAGCACATATGAGGGAGTCTTTAGTATCGGGTCGACAACAGTTTCTTGGTACAAAAAGAAGCAGAGATCCGTGGCACTCAGTTCAGCAGAGGCCGAGTACATGGCAGCCAGCTTGGCTGCATGCGAGGCTATTTGGATGAGGAAGATCCTCGTCGGATTGTTCGAGTCGCACTTGGAGCCTACTGTGATTTATTGTGATAACCAGAGTTGCATTAAACTCTTGGCTAATCCAGTATTTCATGATAGATCCAAACACATCGACATCAGGTACCATCATATCAGAGATTGTGTGCAGCGAAGAATCATGTTACTTTCATATATTCCCACGGAGGATCAGGATGCTGACATCTTGACGAAGGCGCTCACCAGGAGCAAATTCGAATTCCACAGAGGCAGGATAGGGGTTGCAGATAATCCACATCTTGTTGAGAGGGAGTGTTGAAAATGCAACAAGATGATGGAGCTTAGTGAAATGAAGTCGCCTTCACTAAGTGGGCCCGCAGGCTATTTTTGGCGCAAAGTCTATTTTTTAGACTATGTCTATTTTTAGACATATGGAGCATGGTCTAGGAGTTGCAGTATGCTATTCTTGGATGATTGGTCGAGTTGGTAAAAATAGATGGACCTCTATTTTTAGACATATAGGTCGAAGCCTATTTTTAGACTGCCTGTCTAAAAATAGGTCAGTCAAATATTATTAACCCTTAATAATATTTAGACTCTAAACTTCAGTTTATTCTCTTGGAGCACTTCAGTTGGAGCTACGAATGTGGCCCATGCATCTGACAGAAGGAATTATGCTATTCCTTGGGGTTTGGTGAGCTCATGCATGGTTGACTTCAGTGAGGACTTCAGTGGCAGAAGTTTGGTGGAGTTGATGAGACAGTTGGTGGAGTTGTGTTCGGTTTAACTTAGTTGAACTAGTTGTGATTAGTTTAACTAGCTAATAAACTAGTAATGAGTGGAGTGAATTAAATATTATTTAATTCACTAATTATTAACTCATTATTCAACTCAAGAACACATCAGTTCACTACAATGCATGGACAGTTCAGTGGAGACCAGTGGAAGAGGTAGATGAAAGGGTGAGTTTGCTATTAGTTGTGACATCAGTTGTGCATGAGATTTGCACAAGCATTGGAGGAGATTTCCCATGAGGATTGTGTAGTTGAAGCCAAGGAGATTCGAACTTGGATCTCTCATTGAACCAACTTGGATTGCGCAATAGAGGCAGGCAATTAGTGGATGAGTTTTGAACCTGTGACTTGTTCAAAACTGAGCTAGTTTGTGTGTAACTTTTGGAGACAATACTGAGTACTTGTGAGGAGTATTGTACTGAGATTGTTACATGTTCTCTTCTATTATAATATACAAAATAGATGGGGGTTTTCAGCTATAAGCTTTCCCCATTACATATTGTGTTTATGTGCGCATGCGACTGTTTCTATTTCCGCATATTGATGATCAATTGTAGAAGAGGTTATGTGTTATGCATGAATTCAAATTAGTGTATGACCAGGATAATATCAGTGGATAAATCTTCATTATTCAGCAAATTTCTACACATTAAGTTAAGTTTTAAATATTATTGTCGCTTAAACAAGTTCAACTTGTTGGAGAAAATAGTGGAGGGTCAAGTTGTGTAGTGTAGATTAAATCACACTCGCTGGTCATCTAGGTTAATCGCATCAATCGCATCAAAATAACTAATGCATGGATAGAAATCGAGTTACCCAAGCTTTAGATTGGATTAAAAAGGGAAGTGTACTATCACTTGTAAACTATTCCAAGTTGTATAGGTATGATGTAGTCAACCTGACAAAGCTAATTTCAATTTCATCATACAATTAAGGAATTCCCCTAAAAATGGGGGCTAATTACCTAATGAACAACGCAACTAGGAGCTTGAGGCTTGAAAAAAAGGCTAAGTATTATTAGGCTTATCACCAGAAATGATAGAAGATAGTAGGTGCAAAGAAACAAGCGTGGGAATAAGTATATTATCTATCCAAATTATTTGATTAATGCAATATATATAGTAAGGGATTTTGAGAAGTTGATTTCCGTTAGATAAATATGTGTGTATGTGTGTTGAATATTGATGCATGTTAATGATTTTTTTTCTCGATCATGAATTTGTTTTCGCATATTAGTAGAGTAGCTTATATTATTGTGATTTAGTAAATTTAATGAGTAGTTTACAATCTAAACATTAATTTCTACACACTTTCCCTACTTCCTCTCCAATTTTAAGGGACAAAGCTCATTTTAGAAGAGGAGGCAGGGATCACAATATTCTAGGAAAATCATGAGCTCCACCCCAAGCTCGAGCCTCAGCAGTGTGTAACACACCCCCTTACCATCCTAACCCAAGGAGGTGGTTATTGTGATGACCAAACCTCTAAATTTCAATTATGGAAATGGGGTCATATTTTGGCCTCATACACACACTAGATCGATCGCCAAACTTGACAATCACCCAATGCCTTCTCTTATATTCTCTTCGAATTCAAATTCAAATTTACTAAGAACTTAATCAACCCCCAAGGAAATAATTTAGTAATAAATATATATAAATAACCCACCCCCCCCCCCCCTCACTAGCTTCCCTGTGAGTGTGGGAACTACCAATCCTGGTAGTCTTCTATCAATAGAGATATCATTTACTTTCACAACTCCCATCAAAACTCCCACATCGCCTTTATATGGAACATAAATACAACACAAAATCTTAGCAAGTCCCATACCTACCTCTCACGATACATTATAGAACACATACATATACACATGGTACAATACAACCTATACACATATACATATGTACCACACATACACATATACACATGATAAATACATGCACATATACATGACATCATGACTTACCCATCATCACAAATCTAATCACAACTTCTAGGCTCAGGAAACCCCTAATACTAGGTGGTCTACCTGTCCCAATATCATCCCTGGCAACCCCTAATCTGGGTGGTCTACTTGTCCCAATAGCATCCTAGAAAACCCCCAATTCAGGTGGTATACTTGTATGTGTTAGGGTGAATGCATGAATATGGCTTACCCTTTTGTGAAAAAAATGGTGATGAAATTTCAAAATTTTACTCTTTTATCGAATTAAAGCCCTCAAAATTGATGTAAGCGTTGTGATTTTTTTTATTTTTTTAAGCTTGGAATGTCTACATATTCATCATGTCCATCGGGGTGGGGAATTGAACTGGTGACTTCACATCAAGGATTGCCTTAACATAGCACCTGATCATCATCTATCCAAGGCCTCATGGACACAACCGTTGTGAATTTTGATTCTGAGTGAAAAGACAATTTGTGGAGAAATAATTTTTTGTACTAATGATCTTTTTTGTAAAACAATTTAGTGTTATATAGTCTGTCAATTTTCCATTAAATGAAATGCTTGTCCTTGCAAATTTTCACACATATTAACAGGTATCTGTGTGTTCACGTAGCATAACTTATTCTAAAATGTGTACTATATATATATATATATATATATATATATATATATATATATATATGATGTACATAGAGATAAGTAAGTTATGCATATTAAAAGTTTGTTATTTTTTGCAAAATTATATATACATTTTATTTTTCAAATTTGGAAAATTAATATTTGAACTTTACTATTGAGACACATGTTCACGTAAGATTTTTTATACTATTTAAATAAATTCAAAATTTGAGTACCTTTTTTAATAGGACTTGTAAATGATGATTGTGGTATTTTTTGAAATTTTTTTGTTTTGTATATTTTATGTTATTGATTTTTTATTGAGCCCCTTTGAGACTGTCCAAAAAAAATTCAAGCATAATGTTTGAAAGAAATTAGATGAAAAATATCATATGAATTTGAAAATGTCAAACTCATATGCCATTGGATAGAGGATTCCTTCACAAATCCACCATGCTCAACTTCGCCACTTAAGGACAAATACTACCTTAAGTTTGCCACAGTCCAAAATGGTGTTGTAGAGAAATTTGCAGAGAAATCAAGTGCTTAAAATGCTCGATTGAGCGCTTGAGATAAAATTTCAAATAGCTCGATCGAGGGTTTAAGAAACCATCGATCGAGCCCTTAACATGGTTAAACGGAAGCTTGATCGAATTAGGAAAATTAAGAAATAAATTAGTAAATAAAAAGGAATGAAATTATCATTTTTTCATACAAGTTAATAATTGTTTATAAAATTTGAACTTGAAAGAGAAAAAAACAACCCATATAAATAATTTATTAAATTCATGCAAATTTTCCTAAAGGAGAACATCAAGCCATTATTAAAGAATTTGTAAGTATTTGGGAAACCACTAAATTAATGTAAAATATGAATTTGTAAGTATTTGAGAAACCACTAAATTATTGCAAATTATATAATTTTCAATTGGTGTC
>JAXQQM020064093.1:0-60704 GCA_034641835.2 Pinus albicaulis | reverse complement strand
TTTCTCTTTGTTGGCATATGTTGTCCTTGATGGCAACCTACTTGATGAAGTTGATGGTAACCTACTTGATGAAATAAGATTGTTGGCAATATGATGTAGAGTGTTTTCCTTGATGGCAACCTACTTGATAAAGTTGATGACAACCTTCTTGATGAGTTAAAGGGGAGATTGTTGGCAATGTGATACAATGTGTTGACTTTGATGGAACCTGCTTAATGAAGTTGTTCGTGATGGAAAATGACTTGATGAGTTGTTAATAATGTAAATCTGATGTATCTACAGATCAGTTCAGAAGTAGCAGAAGAAAGGAATTCAGAAAGTGCCAGAATAATGATAAATAAGTTATGCTACAAAGCATACGCGGGTTTGTTAAGGAGAAGTAGCGTATGCACGTGGAAAATTACGTGCCAAGTTGCGTATGGTCATTTGCGCTCTAAATTTAGAATACCAAGGGGTGTTACCATGGTATTGACCCATTGTATTGAGCGCTGGATTAATCTATTTGATCCCGTCCAGGAATACCATTGGAAGTGGTGTGGTTTTGGCTCATGGTATTGACAAAAGCTAAATCTATATAAGGAGAAGAAAATCATGGAGCAAGAGTGTGCAAGTCTGGGTATTGAATGAATACTTCACTCTGAAGTATATCTGCATGGAATGAATTGATTGATCTAAATTACTAATGCACCTATGAAGAAAATGATGAAGAGGGATCTCTAGATCTGAAATGTATATGTATTTTCTAGATCTGTTTATGGAATGTTTAGATCTGAGATGAGGCGAAATACTTTCTGAAGTAAAGGATGAAATCTAAGTTGTTTATTTGATCTGAAGAGCTGCACAGTCCTGAAAAGTTACAGATGTATACGCAGGTTCGCTTCAGTAAAAGCGCGTGTATACACGGGTCTGCTTAAGGAAAAGCGCGTATGGGCAGATAGGGTTTTCTGAAGAATGCATAGAAGTATACGTGAGTTGGTGTGCATGAAAGCGCGTACATACACAGGTTCAGTAAACTAAAAGCGTGTATGGAATCTAGGGTTTGCTGAAGTAAGTGGAATGAACTATCTGATCTGTTTTATTGTTTTACTGCTATCTGTCAATGATGTATTCATACAGAACTGGGTTGTTTGAATGATGAATATGCTGCTGATTATATTAATTGAAGATCAAGTCATTGGTTGATTGGTTGATGATTCAATGAATGAATTGATGGGGTTATAAGTTTCAGTTTGATGAATGTTGAGCTTAAATGTGTGGAGTGGGTCCAGTCTGAAAATATGATGAAAAGTGGCCTACAAGTTGTGTTGTATGGAAGTTGTTGGATCCAGTATGAAAATTGATGAAACGTGGTCCATGGTGGTGCTGAGGGTCGAAGCCTTCAGTGAGGGGGTTGTAGCTCCCTTCCAGTGGTAGCTGGTAAATGAGTGCAGGGGGTAGTGGCTCCCTTCCAGGAGAGGCTGGTAAATGAGAGCAGGGGGTTGTAGCTCCCTTCCAGGAGAGGCTGGTAAATGAGAGAAGGTTGTAGCCTTCTGCAGGTGGGTGCCTGCGTGCTGGTATGAGTCTGCGCCAGTACATGGTTGTACGATGTTTTCTTTATAATAAAATATTGAAGACTGAGACGACGACAGCGGTGGTTTTCTCCCGAATTGGGTTTCCACCTTAAATCCTGGTGTTCATGTGTGTTGTTTATGTGTGATGATTTATTCTGTTCTTACTGCACATGTTTACTGCTTACTAAACATCTAATGAATGAATGATGCAATGATCTAAGTAAAGAATTATCTGCATAATGAGATCTCTGGTAATACGCAAGTTTCATTCAGGATATCCGCGTGTATACGCGACTTGGGTTCATTAAAGTAGTGTATGGGTTTTAGAGAAAGAAAAGTAAAAGTTTTCAGTCTGCACTCAATAATGATTCACCCCCCCCCTCTCGTATTTTTCCAATTCCCCAACATCTCGCAAAAATTTCATATCCAATCTTATCCGCTCCCCTTGTCTTGGTGCTGCTCCTTTGTGCTCCTTTGCCATCAATGACAATATTTCCAATAGTCTTCCCCTTTGGCATTGATGGCAACACAACCACCAATACTCCCATACTTCCTTCAGGACTTCCTCAAGTATCTTGTCTTTCTTCCGCTGCCTACTTTATAGAAGACCCTTTCTTCTTTTTCTTGCTTTTCCTCCTCCTTTGACATCAATGGCAAAGGGTTGCACTTTTCCCAGTGTGGGTTCTATCTTTTCATAATACTCTGATCTTAAGGACCTATTCCATGCACTGCTCCATTTCTCTAGCTCTTTTGTGACAAATTTGATTGACTGCTCTCCCCCTGGAATGGTGCTTTCTTATCTGATATTGACTATCACTTGTTTTCTGCACTGATCTTGTTTCTTGTATGTAGCCATTTTTTTTTATTTCTGATTTCTGATCATGTTAGTGGGTAACATCTGCAGACACTACCCCTAGTTTGTCTCTTAGATATTCAAATGGTTCTTTAGCAAGAGGTTTTGTGAATATGTCTGCTATTTGTTCCTTAGTTGGTACATATTCCAACTTCACTAATTTCTGTGCTACTTGTTCTCTGAGGAAGTGGTACTTTATTGGGATGTGCTTTGTTTTTGAATGAAGTACAAGATTTTTTGATATACTTATTGCACTTGTATTGTCACATTTGATAGAAATAGGTTCATCAATGCTTACCTTCATGTCTTGGAGAGTTTGTTTCATCCACATTACTTGTGTGCAACATGCTACTACTTTAACGTATCTCCATTTCTATTGAAGATAGACATAGAATTTTGCTTCGTTTAGCCATGCCACTAGACTTTTTCCCAAATAAAATGCAATCTCCACTTGTGCTTTTCTCCGTCATCCACACAAACTGCCCAATTTGCATCCGTGTATGCCGTCAATGTGAAGTTTTTTCCTTAGGATATGTTGAAGCCCCGAAAATTAGGTCTACAACAAGGGGGATACCCACCCGGTCCGGACCTTGGTTAGCAGCTCCTTTTCCGTTTGGTGTAGTGGGTCCGACTGGGGATAATGGGACCAGTTTCCCAATATGTGTGTGTGTGTTGAGAATAGATATTTCCTCTATAAAAAGGTTCCTAAGTGAAATGCTTTTATTCTATTTCTAATCTAATCATATGCAAATTGTATTCTAATTTAAACAAAAATATCTAATTTAAACTAAACCCGGGATGTAATCTTCTTTATGCGATCTAAAATAATCTCGAATAACAACTGATAATAAAGATTATTCAACTGTTATAAGAAAAGAATTCAATAAAGATAAACCATTTCATATAAAAAGTTAGATGAAACAGTTATGAAAAACATATCGCATAATAAGCTATTCATACATTAAGCATAAATAAATAGTTATCACAGTACAGAAGTGCCAAATGATAACTTAAGCATTCAAGCATCAATATATAAACAACTAAAAATAAATATTACTTTAACACAGAAGCAAAAATAGTTAAGAGATAAAAGTACCATTTATAACTGGTTCTACTCATGAGCTAGAAGAAATAACGATTTATCTTTTCCTAATCCAACATCTACTAAGAGTACAGAAATGCAACATCAGTAGTAGATATTAGACACATATATCAATAAATCTCGTTCCATTCATTCATCAAAACCTCCTCTGAGGGTGCAGAAGTGCATGTTCTGAGGATAAGTTTTTGAAAAATTTCTGGACCCTTATCTAAATGCATGAGAAGGGTTTAAATACTACTAACTAAATCTAATTATAGTTTATTACAAAAATTTAGGATTCGGTTTAAATGACCGTCCTTTTTCTATGCAAAAATAAAGTAAAACTAAAACTAAATCTAAAATTAAAAACTATTAACTAACTACTTATGAATCTGGTCTTTGAATTTGCAAGCATCCAGCATTGATTTGAGAAGAGGGGGCTGGCCGACTTCAGATTTTAATTGTCCCGAAAAGATGGAATTAGCAAGTGATGGCGCGATCTTCTCAGCAGAATTAATGATGCAATTAAGAGCGCTACATTGGCTGTGTGGTTTAACCAGGCACGTCCAGTAAGAATCCCAATTTAATTTTGTCAATACTTGAATTGATTTTGCCTTTTCTTCAGCTTTCTGTTTCCACTCTGTTTGCAATTGTTGTGCTTGTGGTAGGTATCCTGGAATAGTTTCAGAAATCAAATTAACTTTGTGAAAATTTTCATTTACACAATCAGTCATGTTACTTGCTGCTGTAGCTTCTTCCTCTGCTGCTTTTTCTGCCTCTCTGATATGTGCATCCCAATTATTGAAGAGTATTTCTTTATGACCATCATGGATAATTGGTGCTCCTACTCTTTTTCCTTCCTCTGTCTTTTGCCATGCCAAATAATTAGTAACTCTTTCATTAGTTAAATCATAATCATGTCGTAATTCTACGACATGATTAGTGATTTTATCACTTTCTTGACAAAAAGAGTTCCATTGCGAGATTTTCTGGCATAATATATCTTGTTGTTGCAGTAGTTGATTATTCAAAGAAATAGATTCTGAGATGAACTCTGTAAGCTTGGGGTCGTCTTTATGCATCTCTTGCATAATCTGTATTTGTTTCTCTTTTTCGGCCAAGCTTTTTTTATATCCGATCTGCATCTACTGAAACTCTTGCTATAACTTTTCAAATTGTATCTGTGCTTCACTGTTGGCATGTGCTTGTTGCAATTGTTGTTGCAGAACTTGTGTCTTATCCTCTTTTTCATTTAATAATAGTCGTACCTCAGATGCTTTGTCAATAGTTGCGGAGGCATAAGCTCCTGTAATCTGAGATAATTTAGTAAGATTTTCAGTGGGATCCATAGTAGGATCTTTCCATAAAACATCCAATTGTTCTGCATCAGTAGAGAGCACACTTTCTAATTTTCTCTTCTTTCTTTGCTTCCTTACTACTGCTTTATGTTACGAGCTGTAGAATATATCCAGAGGAGGAATTTACTCTATTTTAAGTACAAGCTCGGCAGAGGGAGTAATAGGTATATGTTCTTTTTCTGTGACATTGCCACTTATTTCTGTAACCAAACCTTTTGCTGTATGTACAGGAGTTTGTATGTTTTGTCCTTCAACATTAATCAAATCATTAAATGATTCCCATTCTTTATCTAACTGAGTGCTGATGGATGGTTGTTGTACATTAAGAGGTGGAAGATTCAACTGTGGAGTGGTTGAGGTCTGTTGTTGTGAGAGCTCTTTTGATTGAGCTGTATCCTTCACTGAGCCTTCACTTTTATCCTGATCAGATTTTTTAGAATGTTCAGAAATTTCTTTGTCAGACTTTGACTTAGACCTTTCTGAATCTGAGCTGCCACTGAGACTGACACTAGGAGTTGGTTGCCTTGCGGGTTCCAAACACAAATTATCCAAAGGAATAGTGGTCAATATTCTTTCTCTGTATACTTTAAACTCTTGAAATTCTTCTGGGGAGAACCGTGTTTGAGCTAAATGCAAAATTTCTTTAAATGAACTTTTTTCTTGAAACATATCATCAAAAAGATCTTCTTCTCCAGAAAATACTCTCACTTTGACTACAGTGGTGAAATCCTTGACAATACCATATGGATCAAATAGCCTTCTCGGAAACTTAAACAATTTTAAACATGTAACATTTCTTACTTCCTTAAACGCGTGACCAACATCAAATAATGAAAATGCTCCGCAGGACACAAGAAATTGTGGCCAAATGGCTTTCTTTTTATCCTTTAATTCTTTTGTCAAACCTCCATCTCCACAGGTTTGATATGCAATTTCCCGAGCTATGAGTTTATCCGGAACATATAAGGGAAAAACATGAGGAGAAGCAAAGCTTCCAAAAACCCTCACATAAGTAAACAATTCTTCTCCAAACCATCTTGCGACAGGGAGAATGTCTACTTCTGCTTCAGGGGACAACCTTGGGGCATCCTTATTATACAACAATCTATACAGTGGCAACATTATGCCGTGGAAAATCTTGTAAAAATGAGGAATGAATTTTGACTCCCACAATTCTTTGTGATAAACATGGATGGGCAGGGGATCCTGAATTTTCCATTGCCAACCCATTAAAGGGAACTTAGAAACAAAGCAGATTGAATCCATAACATAGGAAGATAGATAAAAAGGAGGATAAATCCTCTGAGAGACAGTTCGTTTAGACCGGTAATTGAAAATAGCCGTGGCTAAGTTATCAGACAATATTTTAGCCCAGTCCACAATGGTAGCATTAACAGCAGCATTCAATAAGGGAAGCCATTCAGGAAAAAACTTATTAATGTCAGGCTTTCCAAAAAGCCTACATAGCATAGCGGCAGCAAAACAATATGGAGAAGTGAGTGAGCCAGTACTGTACATACCGTGTTTATCTTTCTTCAATGGTTCATCTCTTCTGGACCATTCTTTAGTGCATTCCGCTAAGTTTGCATTTTCCTTTGCAAATTTCTCCATAAATTGTTTGTTGTAAGTTTCCTGAGGCTCCGGAAAATGATACATAAGCCTCAAATCTTCTGGAGTGAATGACCCGATAAGCTCTTGACCTTGAGTTTTGAACTGTCTGTCCGTAATATCAGTGTTATCCAGCACCCATTTTACCATGTCTGTATATGGAAGAATTCTAGGTCTTGCTGCTATCCGGTGTAAAAATGAACAAGCCAGCTCTGTAAGAGATGCTTCAGAGGAATTACTTGAGCCCGCAGTAGCCGCAACATCCATTACTCTTGGGTTTTCTTCTTCAAGTAAATTAAACATACCCTCCCAAGTGGTGATGCCAGCGTCTTTGTTGCAAGCATTGTCTGCGTACAAGGATGCCATCTCTTTATTTTCAAAACTCGGAGCTTTCTCTTTCTTTCCAGAACTCGGAGCTTTCTCTTTCTTTCCCATAATGCTCTGAAAATTGCTTTGTATAGTCTCATGTTCTTCGCGCCTGCAGTTTTACGAATTAAGTGAGAATAATGATATGAGAAAGGTGACGGGATAGTTTTAAATGTTGAAGGCATATGAAATATATTATTTAATCGTGAAATAACCCTTCGATCAAAAAAAAATCATTTTTCATTAATAATTGACAATCCATTCATTAACTTGACATTAAGGCGCATAACGAGTTTCGATTTACGGAAAGATTTACTTCGTATAACGAGCTTTCAAGAATCTGCAATAATGCGATCTGCAATTTGCTTTGCCATATCGCAATATCGCAATATCACAACTTTCGCAAATCGAAATCATAGCAACTTTCGCAAATCACAATTTACGCAAATCACAATTAGTAACATCGCGGGATCGCAATATCGCGGCATCGCAATATCGCGAAATCGCAATATCACAAAATATAACATATGAAAAATATCTGTTAATATATTTTCTACGATATGCGATTTGCGGCAAATATTTTAATGCATAGTTATTGGATCGTGCTTATCGCAATTTAGAAGATTCTGCTTTGCAAAAGATATCTTGTACTTTTTGTTGCGATGGATGCGATATTTTCTTCAAAGAAAGGTTTTATTCTAATCTATCATAAACTTAAGTTTATCTAAAGATTTTCTAAGGAATTTTCTTAAGTTAATGATAGTAAGTTTTATTTGAAAAATAAAACAAGCACTAATTTAATTTTTTGGATTTTTTAAACTAAGGGTCCCCACTAATTTAGTATTATTACTAATATTAAATAAAAAGGGGGGTTGTTGCTGGCTACAACAATTGGCGATTCACTTGGAAGAACCAGTTATCTCTGCTTTTCTTTTAAATTTTCTAAACTTTTCAAAACAGAAAATTTTCCAGAAAATCAAACTTTATTATAAAAAGACAAAGTACATTATGCTTTAATCTATAAATAATATTTCATTTCTTCTATATTCAACTTTGACTATTCACTTCCTCAAGCTAGTCCTTGTATCTACATCAGTCATTACTTGGTTTAAAAAGATAAAAACAAAAGGCTTCTCTATAAATCAGTTTTTAAATATGCTCATTTGTCGTAGGTAGAGCCACTGCTGCCAGAAAGCGTCTATAGCCTCGACAGGGTTACCTATTACCCAGCAATGATCCTGTGTCCTACTTAGAGAAATATACAATTTTCAAAGAGAAATCCATATTCACACTTATTGCTTTTTATTTTCTTTTTACCCTTAAAGAACAATGTCTTGGTTTGGTAGCCAATTTATGACAGTGCCATTCACTTGATTTATAACTTTGTTGAACAAGCTGGCTCGTGATGAGACCCCTTTCCTTTTGATTGCAGTAATCTTGAGTCATTGCCTTATTGTGGTATGCAGTATTTGCAAAGTCAGCAAGCTATAATATCTATGATCATGATAAGTCGGCTCGTGATGAGACCCCTTACTCTTTAAGTTAAAAGTGTATCATTGGATTATTCCCTGAACTTTGTAATTTTCTAGGTGGGGAGGAAGTCATTGTTTCCTTAAGATAGCTCTGGACGAAAATAATAGAGTTTTTGGGAAAGAACTTTTCTATAGAGAACTTTCGTTTTGTTATTGATACCTTTCATTGAACTAATATAAAACAATCTTTCACCAAGAGTTGTTTTTCATCAAAATTTTCAAAGTTGAAACTAGTATCATTTCTAGACTAAATCTTTTAACTGTATCTTTGAATAATAATGATCAATATTCTAAAAATAATTCTATTTATATAAGTGAAGAAATAAAATTTAAAAAGAGAACTTGTATCTTTTTCATGAATTCCAAATGTAACCATTAACAACTGGTTTTATTATGTCAAATAAAGAAAACTAATCTACAAAATAGAAGAATGATCTCCTATGGAAAATATTTTTTAAGAATTTTTCCATTAACAGGTAAAGATTCTCTTTTCCCTGTTAAATCATGTAACATGAAAGTAGATGGACCTATGATCTCTGCAATTTGAAAAGGACCAAGCCACATTCGTTGAAATTTCGTATGTTTTCCTTTTTCCTCATGGGCCTTGTCCCATTTTAGAACTAAATCTCCTATCTGAAAGTCCTTTCTGGTTATCATGTTTGAATCAAAAGAAGCTTTAACTAATGCTTGATGATGAGCATGAGTTACTTTGGCTTTTTCTCGTTGTTCTTCTAACTTAATTATTTCCATTCGCCTTAATTGTAAAGAAGAAGTTGGTTCTTCATCAATATACTGAACTAAGGCTAGAGAAGGAATTGCTAGATGAGTTGGAAGAACCACTTCTCTCCCATAAACTAAATTAAAGGGAGAAGTGCCAATAGAAGCCTTCTGCGTTATTCGATCTGCCCATAAAGCATATATTAAATATTTATGCCAATTTTTATGATTTTGATCAATGGTTCGCTTAATGATTCTGATTAAATTTTTATTTGTAGATTCAGCTAACCCATTTCCCTGTGGATAATAATTGGCAGAATATTTAAGTTTAAAACCTCTCTTGAGTGAAAATTCAGTCATAGCATTACCAGAAAAATATGATGCATTATCAAACATTAAAGCAGAAGGTAAACCAAACCTGGTGATTATGAACTGATCTATGAACTCGATGATGTGTTCGGCATTAGCAGTCTTGAGGGGGACTGCTTCTACCCATTTCGTAAAATAATCAGTTGCTGTAATGATATACCTATGTTGTTTAGAAGAGTGAGGAACGATCTCACCTATTATGTCTAATCCCCATTGATCAAAAGGCTGGTCAATGTTGACTGGTTGTAATGGAAATGATGGTTTCTTTTGTCTTCCAGCTGTAGTTTGACAAATTTGACATTTCCTTGCGTAGCTATGTGAATCTTTGAATAATGTGGGCCAGTAATAGCCTGCACGGAGGATTTTATGTGCCGTTGCATCTCCAGCATAATGTCCACCTGCTGGCCCATCATGAAGTTCCTGCAAGACTTTATCAGCTTCAGATTTCTCCAGACATCTAAGATGAACAGAATCATAATTCATCTTAAAAAGAACATCATTTACAAGCTGATATTGTTTAGCCTTCAACCTTAGAGCTCTTTTCTTGGTGTGATCGAGATTTGGAGGAGCATATCCATTCTTTAGATAAAATATGATATCAGCATATAATGATTCAACATCGTTTAGGCTTACCTCATATGTTTGTATTTCTTCAGATGGTTTTTCAGAAATAAGCGATGCTCCAGCTAGTATTTTTCAAAACCCTTGACCTCTTACAATATTTGCCGGTTTGATTTCAACATCATATTCTTGTAAGGCAGTAATCCAATTGGCTCTTTTCTCACCCACATCTTTTTGGACTAAAAGATTTCTTACCACTGGAAATGGTACTATGATCTTTGTATGGGTTTTAAGTAAAAAGGGTCTGAAATATTTATTTTCTTTGAAAACAACATAAGCTTGTTTCTCCACATCTGAATAATTCAATTCAGCTCCTTGTAAATTTGAACTGAAAAAAGCAATTGGGGCTTCTGCTTTGTCTTGATTTTCTTGAGTGAGTATTGCAGCATAAGATTTATCAGAGGCAAATGTATACAAAATAAAAGGATCGGAAAAATTTGGAGTTGCTAAAGATGGAGCATTAATAATTGCTTGTTTGATCAGATTGAATGCCTCATATTCATCTTTGCCCCATTTGAAGTTTGAATTCTTTTTAATCATTGCTTGCAAAGGAGATACAATTCTCGAAAAATCTGGCACAAATCTCTTTACAAAATTAATCTGGCCAAGAAAAGATTGCATAGCTTTCTTGTTGTGAGGTAATGGTATTTCAGAAATTTCTTTGATTCTATCAGGATCAATATGAATTCCAGATTTTGATACTATGAATCCAAGAAGTTTTCCTTCACTTAAGCAAAAAAATATTTTTTCGGATTAAGTGAAATTCCATACCTTTGACAATGTTGGAAGATCTGTTTCAAATCTCTAAGATGATTGCTTCGTTTTTTGGAATATACAGTTATATCATCCAAGTAAATTACCACTGATTTGTTAACTAATCCCTTGAAAGCAATGTCCATGGCTCTCTGAAATGTGGCACCAGCATTAATCAGACCAAAAGGCATCTTTTGATATGCATAAGTGCCCCATTTGGTTCTGAATGTAGTTTTCAATTGATCATCAGGATGGACTAACACTTGATTGTATCCAGAGAAACCATCTAAGAAAGACATTAATTCTGATCCTGCAACTGCCTGTAATATTTTCTCCATGGGAGGCAAAGGAAAATTATCTTTTTGGCAGGCTTTATTAAGATTTTGAAAGTCAATACAAATTCTAATGTCTCCGTTCTTCTTTCTAACAAGAACCATATTGGAAACCCATTTAGAATGTCGAACGGGAAAAATAATCTTGGCTTTCAATAACTTATTGAGTTCATATTTGATTTGGTTTTCTAGATTGGGGTGGATCTTTCTCAACTTCTGTTGGACAGGTTTTTCATCATTGATCATTGGGATAGTATGTTGGATGATAGAAGTGTCATAAGTTTTGAGTTCATCATAGTTCCAAGCAAAGACACTTTTATATTGTTTCAAAAGATGAACATACGCTAATTTTTCTTCAGGAGCTAGGCCAAGGCCTAGGTTGATATTCTATGGTTTGGCATCAGTTCCTAGATTTACTAATTCATAATTCAAAGTTGAACTTTGCAGTTTTGAATTGGTAGATCTTTTAAATCGATCTTTCAAATCATAAAGGTCTTCTAACTTGACTACTGATTTTGGCATAGCATTATTGGTGCTATCTTGGAGCAATTGTTTGTCATGTTGATCTTCATCAATTATTTGATTGGTGTAAGATCCTTCAGATGTGAGAAAGTTTACAATATCAGGATCATCATTGAAAATCCTCCAATTGGTAATGTTATCAGGAATCGAGGGTCTAAAGATTAATTCGATTGAAAATCGATCAGGACTAAAGTCTTCTGCAGGAATGAGCTTGGAAGCTACATTAGCTAGGAGGTCTGAACTAGCATTCTGAATTCTGGGAATTGATGAAATATTAAACGCTATAAAGTGTTCAGTCAGATCTTGGACTAAAGATTGATAATGCTTTAAATGACCTGATAAACAATGTATAGTATTGCGTACCTGTTTAATTACAATTTCCGAATCTCTGAAAACTTGTAGATATTTGATGTCTAATCCGATTGCTTCGTATAATCCTTGGACTAAAGCCTCATATTCTGCGGTGTTATTAGTGCAATCAAACTCAAGTCTACAAGTTAACATAATTTTGTTTCCCTCTGGACTAACCAAAACGCATCCTGCTCCTGCTCCTTCATTAGACTTAGAACCATCAAAAAATAATTTCCAAAATAAAGATTTATTTACAGGAGTATCTACAAAATTAATACATTTAGAACTATCTATTTGAGAAAAATTTTCTATTTGAGATAAAACAGAATGTTCTAAATAAGGTGAAGTATGAGCATTGAAATTTCCTAAGAAAGAATCAACTGAATAATTGCCAATGATATTACTGTTGTATGCAACTGGTTCATTCTCTCCTTCCAATTCTGTTACTATGTATTTTTGATGTTTTTCTCATTCAACCTTTATTTGATTTGGTTTACCATTGTAAGGAAGCCACATATGCGACCAATCAGTTGCGAAATATCCATGAAGTTTTTCTAACCAATCTCTGCTAAGAATTAAGCCATAAAATTCTGGAATATCTGCAACTAAAATATCAATGACTTGACATACCTTTGGATTTGATGACAATCTTATGGTAACCTGATTTAATTCACCAATCACCTCAACTTGCGATCTGTAGAAATTTGAATAATCCGCTGAGTTATTCACTGAGATTATCCTGATTACACACTATTTAAGCTTCATGCATAATACATAACCTCTTCTACAATTGATCATCAATATGCGGAAATAAAAAGCAGTTGCATGCGCTCATTAAAACATAATCAAGCACACATATCAACATAGGATGTAATGGGGAAAGAAATAGCTGAAAACCCCCAACTATCTGTATAGTATAATGATAGAGAAAATGTAACAATACATAGCACAATACTCCTCACAAGTACTCAGTACTATCTTCAAAAAGTTACACACAAACTATTTGAGATTTGAACAAGTCAGGGGTTCAAATCTCCTCCACAAGTCTGCCTGCCTCTACTGCGCAATCTAGGTGAGTAATGAATGAGATCCAAGTTCAAATCCCACTAGCTCCAACTGTGCAATCCTCATTGGAAATCTCCATCAATGTGTGTGCAAATCTCATGCACAATCATGGTCACAACTGATAGTCACACTTACCCTTTCACCCACCTCTAACACTGGTCTCCACTAAACTGTCCATGCATTGCAGTTAACTGATGTGTTTTTTAGTTGATATATGAGTTAATAATTAGTGAATTAATTAATAATTAATTCACACCACTCATCACTAGTGTATTTTTCAGTTAGACTAAATACAACTAGTTCAACTAAGTTAAACAGAACACAACTCCACCAACTGTCTCATCAACTCCACCAAACTCTGCCACATGAGTTCTAACTGAATTCAACCATGCAATAGCTCAATTAACCCTTAGGAAAAGCATATTTCCTTCTGTCAGCTGCATGTGCCACATCCAAGCATCAAACTGAAGTGCTCCAAGAGGATAAGATAATGTTTATAGTCTAAATATTATTAAGGGTTAATAATATTTGATTGTTCTATTTTTAGCCCGGCAGTCTAAAAATAGATTCCGCCCAATGTCTAAAAATAGAGTTCCATCTATTTTTACCAACTCGACCAATCATCCATAAATAGCATCCTGCAACTCATAGACCATGATCCATATGTCTAAAAATAGACATAGTCTAAAAATAGACTTTGCGCCAAAAATAGCCTGCGGGCCCACTTAGTGAAAGCGACTTCATTTCACTAAGCTCCATCATCTTGTTGCATTTTCAACACTCCCTCTCAACAAGATATGGATTATCTGCAACCCCTATCCTACCTCTGTGGAATTCGAATTTTCTCTTGGTGAGCGCCTTCGTCAAGATGTCAGCGTCCTGATCCTCCGTGGGAATATATGAAAGTAACATGATTCTCCATTGCACACAATCTCTGATATGATGGTACCTGATGTCGATGTGTTTGGATCTATCATGAAATACTGGATTAGCCGAGAGTTTAATGCAACTCTGGTTATCACAATAAATCACGGTAGGCTCCAAGTGTGACCCGAACAACCCGACCAGGATCTTCCTCATCCATATGGCCTCGCATGTAGCCAAGCTTTCTGCCATATACTCAGCCTGGCGGGCGGGTGCCGATCATGTGGCCGTTTATATGAAGGTTGGTAACGTGAGCGAATCTTGAAGATCCCTCGGATGTGTCTTTAAATAGTTGGGCTTCTGCCCCAATTTCTATCAGTGAAGCCACCAGCTTCCACCGAGATCTGAATCTGTCTACAAGCCATATCCAGTTGTGCCTCTAAGATAATGCAATACATGTAGCACGCCTTCAGAGAAGAGCAAGGTAGACTTAACCATAACTACTTAGTAGTTAACAACATAGCATATATCGGAGTCGTGTATTGACAGGATACATAAGCGACCCATACATAAGTGACCCCACCAACTCTCGATAAACAGTGGCATCCACTACCTCCGCCAAAGTAGCATCCTCCTTCCTCCAACCTCCAGGAAGAGGAGTATCAACAGGCTTGCAGCCATGCATGTTGAACTTCTCCAGTATTTCTTGGGCATACTTACCCTGAGAAACAAATAGTCCATCACTGCGCTGCCAGATTTCCAATCCCAGGAAATAATGAAGGAGGCCCAAGTCCTTCATCTGAAACTCTCTAGCAATCCTTGCATGAAAGTATCAACAACTCGTCACCCGTCAAAATCAGATCATCTACATACAGTACAATGATCAACAACTTTCCCTCCACCACAATCTGGTACAGGTTAGGATCCGCCTCACTCTTGGAGAATCCAAGTCCGGTGAAATAATTGTCTATCCGTGTGTACCAAGCACAAGTTTCTTGTTTCAACCCGTATAGTGCTCTCTTGAGTCTGCGCACATGCGACTCACTGCTGAAGATCTCGAAACCTTCGGGTTGCTCTATGTACACCTCCTCCTCAATGACTCCATTGAGGAACGCAGTCTTCTGTAACATCTAACCTGTACGTTAGTTGCCTGCGCAGATTAATTACTGTAATTCTTGAAGATTTATCAAGATTTAAAAGAGATAAATATATATATTGATATGATGAATGGTGATTACAAGGTTTAGGCGGTGCTCCTTTAAATAGGAGTTGACTGGCCACGCCCAATTAGAGAGACGTGCCCCTTTGGGACTGATGTCTCTTCATTTAATTTAATCAATTATTTAACTAACTAATTACAGTCATAATTAAATTAATAAAACAGGAAATTATTCTAAATAGTTATGAACTTAGATTCATAACATTGCCTTCCCCTTAAGATGCTTTGTCCTCAAAGCATACGTAGTCTTCGGTATTGGAAAATGAAACATTCCGACTCCCACGATGAATCTTCCTCGGGTAGCCTTTTCCATTTAATGAGGTATTCTTTTATTGTCTTTGACCGTAAAACCTTTTCTCGTGTAGCAAGTATGCCCTCTGGCTCTAGGATGATTCTTCCTTCTTCATTAGTCTCTGGTATTTCTGTTTGTGCTATTTGGTTCTGCCCTAGTACTTTTTTGAGATTTGATACGTGAAAAGTACTATGGATTCGACTCTTATCTGGTAACTTTAATCCATAAGCTACAGGACTGATCTTCCTGACTACTTGATACGGCCCATAATATTTTGGTGATATTTTATTTTTGCCTTGTTGCTTTAACGACAACTGCTTATAAGGTTGAAGCCTAACAAAAACCCAATCACCTACTTCAAATTCCCTTTTAGTGCGATGTTGATCGGCTTGTTGTTTCATTCTATTATGTGCCAGGGTTAGATTTTATTTTAATAAATTGGGACTGATGTCTCTCTAATTGGGCGTGACCAGTCAACTCCTATTTAAAGGAGCACCGCCTCAGCTTTGTAATCATCATTCATCATATCAATATATATATTTATCTCTTTTAAATCTTGAGAAATCTTCAAGAATTACAGTAATTAATCTGCCCAGGCAACTAACGTATAGGTTAGACGTTACAGTGGTATCGGAGCCTTCGATCAAGGTCCAGAACTACAGAATCCAGATTTATCAACATCCATACTGTGTCGTTCGTGCTTCTGTTGTGATTCTGTTTTCTTCCAAGTGATTTTTTACGGCTGGAAATTAGAATTAAGAAGTACAAAATCCTTCCATTTCGGTGGTTCATAACCATAAAGAGCTTGGAAAGGCATCATTTTTGCCGACATATGGTAGGTGGTATTATACCACCACTCTGCCAGATGTAGCCATTGGGTCCACCTACTTTGTTTGTCAGTGACAAAACAGCGGAGATACATTTCTAAAAATTTATTTACCACTTCAGTCTGCCCATCTGTCTGGGGGTGATAGGCTGTACTCATGTTGAGGGATATTCCTACCTGGTGGCAGAATTCCTTCCAGAAATTTCCCTTGAACCTAGCATCACGGTCACTGACTATGATCTTGGGAAACCCATGTAATTTGTATATGTTTTTACAAAATGTCTCTGCAATTTGCTTAGTTGTGTCAGTTTTCTTAATAGCCATAAAATGGGCATACTTGGTGAGCCTATCTACTACGACAAATATCTTATCTTTTCCGTTTGATACAGGTAATCCTTCTATAAAATCCATCGAGATCTCTTCCCATTTCTGATCTGGTATATGTAAGGGGTGTAACAAACCTGGTGTTGGAATGTTCTCACTTTTATTTCTTTGGCAAACATCACATTCAACAACATATTTCTGAATCTCCTTGCTCATGCCCTTCCAATAGAATGACTGTCGAATGTTATAGTAAGTTTTATAGAATCCAACATGTCCAACAGTTGGTGAACTGTGTGATTCCCTTAAGATTTTTGACTTAAATTTGGATGCTGGTGTTAGATAAATTATATTCTTATACCATAAGATGTCATTCTTCCATTCGAAATTGACATATTGACTGATATTCTTAATCATAGTGTCACACTCTTCATCCTTGGTATATTCAGCTCTTATTTCATCCAACCAATTTGGAACAACAACCATGGCGGCACAAGCGGTGTGGTCGTCATCTTTACGTGAAAGAGCATCTACGACGACATTTTCCTTCCCTTTTTTGTGTAATATTTCCAAATCGAATGCTGACAGCTTCTCCATCCATTTCTGTTGCTCTGTTGACAAAGTATTTTGTTGAAGTAAGAATTGCAGACTGTTGTGGTCAGTTCGAATTGAAAATTTACTTCCAAGCAAGTATTGGCACCACTTATTTAATGCATGTATGATGGCGAGCATTTCTTTTTGGTATGTTGATTTTAGCCCTTCTCTTTTATTCAGTTTGCGACTTTTGAATGCTATAGGGTGGTTATCCTGCATTAATACAGCTCCAATTCTGAAACCCGAAGCATCACATTCAACTACAAATGATTTGGAGAAGTCGGGTGTTGCAAGTACCGGTGTGGTTGACATCACTTCTTTTAATTTCTCAAAACACTTATCTGCTTGATTGTCCCACTGAAACGCGTTCTTTTTTAGTAAATTAGTCAGGGGTGTTGTCAATTGTGCGTAATTTTTTATAAACCTTCTATAATAACCGGTGAGACCTAGAAATCCTCTTAGCTTCGATATGTTCTTGGGTCTAGGCCATTCTCTGATTGCCTTAATTTTGTTGGGGTCTACTTTGACTCCCTCCCTAGATATAACATGTCCAAGGTATTCAACTTCTTCTGCCCGAAGGTGCACTTTGACAATTTAGCATAAAATTGATTCTTTTCTAACACAGATAGTACTGTCTCCAAATGTTTGAGATGTTCCTTCCACGTCTTGCTATAAACGAGGATATCATAAAAAAAAACTAATACAAACTTCCGCAAATATGGGTGGAAGAGATCATTCATGGTAGCTTGGAAAGTTGCTGGTGCATTTGTTAGTCCAAATGGCATGACTTTGAACTCATAATGTCCTTCATGGGTTCGGAAAGTTGTTTTCTCGACGTCTTCTAGTCTTACCCATATTTGGTAATAACCTGATCTTAAATCTAATTTTGAAAAATATTCTGCACCATGTAACTTATCCAACATCTCATCAATGAATGGAATTGGAAACTTATGTTTAATCGTGATTTTATTCAACCCTCTATAATCTATACATAGTCGGAAAGATCCATATTTCTTCCTAACTAACACCACTGGAGCAGCATACGGGCTTCTACTCTTTGTTATGATCCCATGCTCCAACAAGTCTTGTATTAATCGTTCTATCTCTGTTTTGTGATGATGTGGGTAATGATATGGTTTGACATTTACTGGTGTAGAGTCTGGTTTAGTCTCGATAATGTGTTCGATCTTCCTTTTAGGGGGTAACTCCACTGGTAAGCCTCGGAAAACCATCTTGTATTTTTGGATTAAAGATGAAATTTCCATGGACTGTGAGTCCCCTTCCATCGATAGTAGCTCCAATTGTTGACATTGTGCCAAAAATGCTGGAGCTCCCTTGCGAATGAGTTTTTTCATTTTTTGAGCAGAGACAACTTGAGTGGGTAGGGCATGGAACCCCATTAACTTGTATTTTATTCCATCCATTGTAAACTTAATAAATTGCTCTATGTGATTCGTTGAGTATGTACCTAATGTCCGCAACCCTTCTATCCCTAAAACGACATCTACTCCCCCTAGGGGAACCATATAAAAACTAGTTTCTGTCTCATATTCACTCAATTGTAACTTGACCTTATGGCACTTGCCTATTCCATCTATTCGTTTACCATCTGCTACCATTACTTTTAAGTTTGCTACAGGGTAAGCAAAAAATTTTAGTCTTTTTGCAACATTAACATCCACAAATTTGTGTGTACTCCCAGAATCTATTAGGACTATAACATTCTGCTTCTTAATGTGACCTTTAAGTTTTAATGTTTGTGGTTGAGCTATCCTTGTGATGGTTGCGAGCGAAATTCGTGGAATATCTTCATCTTGTTCTGGATTTGAGTTTTCACTTTCTTCATTGCTCTCCTTGTCAGTGCTATCTTCTTGTGAATCCCCATCTTGTTGTGCTTCACAGTTATAAAGTTTTTGGTTTGCACATTTATGTCCTGCGAAATATTGTCTCCACACTTCCAACATTTCCCTTCTTTTTTTCTTTCAACATTAGTTGGTTGTTTTCCTTCATTGCGCATTGGTGGGGGAATGTATTTGGTTGAATTCTCCATGGGTGTTTTACCTGATTTCCCCTTAGCATAACTAACTGCCCTCTCATTATTAGCATATGGGTTTATATGAACTTTATATTTTCGTTCAATAATTATGGCGGCATGTCTGGCTTCATCAACAGTATTGGGTTTATACAATTTTAACTCTTCCCGAATGTAGTCTTTGAAGCCACAACGATACATTTTTAATAGTTCTTCTTCTGAAAATCCTCTTTGCCTTACTGCTAATACTTCCCATTCGTGAGTGTATTCACTCACCGATCCCTTCTGCTTGAGGTGAACAAATCTCTCATATACATCATCCTCTTCCTCATCATGAAATCTTTTCAACAGAGAGTTCTTTAAATTTTCCCAAGTGAATGTAAGACCACTACACTTAGGGGACCACCACATATACCAGTCATATGCTTCTCCTTCCAGGGAGTTGGATGTTGTTATGACTTTTTCTTGCGAACCTAATGGTGGATTTGCTGCAAAAATGGCCTCCATTTTGTTTACCCAAACGATGGCACCCCGATGGTCTTTACCATCATATGTAGGTAATTTACTTTTAATTCTAAGGAAATTCCCTTCCGGTGATTTAGTGTAGTATTGACTTCCTTCACACTGTATTTGCGGTATTCGTCCCTGAAAATTCCTTGGGAAGTCGTGATCTGGAGAAATCCCCTCTGGGGTTTTTAAGTTATGTGTTAACATATCTTTTATATCTGAGAGATCCTTGGCCATTTCATCCTGCTTCTTTGTTATCTTTTCAATATTATTTTTGAATTCATTTATCCTTTTTGTATCATCATTGTCTTTCGCCATTTTATTTTTTTTCTTCTTAGGAGCGATTTTTTTTTTTTTTTTTTTAATATAAAATTATTATATAAATTATAATTTATAAAAATATATATATAAACTTTTACAAATTATATATATATATATATATATATATATATATATATATATAAATATATTATAAGTTATAATGTTATTATAATATATAGAATGTAACTTTATGCTAGCCAACCGTTCACGGCTTCCACCCACGTTCACTATAATAGTATACTTATAGTGAACTTTACGCTAGCGGCTGCCCGATTTTATTAACCGGAAATTGATTCCTAACCCGAAATTGATTTAACGTCTGATTGTATACTTAATTAAACGTTCGATCTGTTGCTGGTTTAATATTTGATTTGGACATCTGCACGATTTATAACCGTAAGCCACAGCCACGGTCACGCCACTTGGGTAATCCGGCGTTGACTCCCCGTGACGGTTGACACAAAACGTTTTAATTTTCCCGACCACCGTATAGTTACAACCCGTATAATTTTTATGTTCCATGGTGTAACAAGGATCAAACCCTGCCGCGTAATTAACCGACTCTGTGACAATGTTACACACCGAGAATTTCTGAACTGGAATGCACAGCGTTACAGCAATGCAGCTATTTACACAGCCGGCAACAGCCTGTTCTAACGCTGTCAACATATTTTCAACAGATTCCCGTTTCAACTGTACAGTTGAGTCTTGCGTGGAAACTAACACAACAGAAGCACGAACGACACAGTATGGACGTTGATAAATATGGATTCTGTAGTTCTGGACCTTGATCGAAGGCTCCGATACCACTGTAACATCTAACCTGTACGTTAGTTGCCTGGGTAGATTAATTATTGTAATTCTTGAAGATTTCTCAAGATTTAAAAGAGATAAATATATATATTGATATGATGAATGATGATTACAGGACTGAGGCGGTGCTCCTTTAAATAGGAGTTGACTGGCCACGCCCAATTAGAGAGACGTGCCCCTTTGGGACTGATGTCTCTTCATTTAATTTAATCAATTATTTAACTAACTAATTACAGTCATAATTAAATTAATAAAACAGGAACTTATTCTAAATAGTTATGAACTTAGATTCATAACATCTTCACATCCATCTGATGGATGTGCCACCCCATCGGCGTTGAGAGAGCTAGGATCATCCGTATGGAAGAGTACCTTGCGACAGGTGCAAAGGTCTCCTCATAATCGATCCCCTCTATTTGTGCGAAGCCTCGGGCAACAAATCTTGCCTTGTACTTCTCCACACTCCCGTCAGCCGCCTGCTTCACTTTGTAGATCCATCGCGAACCCACCACTGATTTCCCTTCCGGTCTTGGGACAATCTCCCATGCACTATTTCTGACAATCGAATCATACTCTTCCACCATGGCATCTACCCATTCGGGGTCCTCCATAGATTCCTCGAAAGAGGATGGCTCTGTCACGACACATTTGCTCACAAGAGCCATGTATCCAGTGTACCGATCCGGTGACTGTCTCTGTCTGCGCTGTGCTGTAGGTGGTCCTACAACCTTCTCTGCATCTTGAGCCAGTCGCTCAGCTTTTGTAGTGCGCTTGCGCCCTCGATGGTTGGCCCGGCGCATGAGTGGTCTTCCACTCCATGAACTTCCTCTTGTGGCTGATCCACATCCGGAAGCTCATCCTTAGGAACTAATAGCTCCTCATCTGCATGCAAGTGTGGCTCCCTCTCAAGCGAACACTTCATGGCTTTCTCCTCCTGAAATTTGATATCCCGTCTCACAACAGTCTTACGACTGTCGGGAAAATACACACGATAGTTGTGGGGTGTATCACTGTACCCCACAAATATCCCAACCTCTGCGGTCGGATCCAGCTTCTTCCTGGCATCCTTCGTCACATGCAAGTAGACAGGTGAACCAAAAATCCTCAAATGGGAAATGTCAGTTCTCTTACCAGAAAATGCCTCCTCCGGTGTACTCATGCCAAGTATCTTGTGAGGACAACGGTTCTGCACATATACTGCAGTATTGCATGCCTCCGCCCACAAGTGAAGGGGTAGGCCCTGATCATGCAACATCGCCTGTGCAGCACCCACTATCGTTCTGTTCTTCCGCTCAGCAACCCCATTCTGCTGTGGGTTATGAGGTGCAATGAGCTCTCTCTGAATCCCTTCTGCGCTGCAAAAGTCCTTGAATTCAGCAAAGATGAATTCACCACCATTGTCGCTCCTAAGAGCCTTCACATGCTTCCCTGATTCCTTCTCAACCAGCGCCTTGAACTCACAGAACTTTGAGTATGTCTCGCTCTTCTTCTGCATGAAGAAGATCCAGCACTTCCAAGAAAAATCATCAACAAAGATCACATAGTACTTGTGCTTTGCTGTCGAAGCTACTGAGAAAGGTCCACACACGTCTGTGTGAATTCTCTCAAGGATCATCGTGACGCGACTATCCTTCTCGTGAAAGGTGGCTTTCACAAATTTTCCCAAGGTACACCCCTTGCACTGATCTAACTGCGCAAGAGTGCCCTTAGGAAGCCCCATAGAAATCTGCTGCAGTGTCTTCAAAGCACCATGGTGAAGGTGGCTGGCTCTGGATGCCTGACTGTATCATCACAGCTCACACACTCCTTCCGCCATGCCATTGCTGCGCGCGATATCTGCCACAGCGATAAAGGTTCTTGACTCGAACCCTATCTTCGAGTCTCTCCGGTTGTCTTCTCCCGTAGGAAAGCTTTTCCTCGCTGCATCGCACCCTGTCTTCTAACATCGCCACGGAGATAAGATTCTTCTTCAATCCTGGAACATGCATCAATTCCTTCAATACAAAGGGTTTACCAGACTCCCTCTCAAAGGAAATGGTACCGATACCGGTCGCACTGTATCTACCATCATCGCCCATCTCGATGTGCACTCCAAGATCTTTCTCATCCAGATCTGAAAACAGATCTCAATCTCCAGTCATGTGAAAAGATGCACCACTATCCAAGAACCATACTGATCCCATCACACTTGAGACCAAGCATGCGATCAGCGAAAAATCCAGCTCAAACTGCGAGGCTAAGGCCTCTCCCGCTGCAGATCCAGCAGCATGCTTATTTTTCTTCTTCTGCGGACAATTTGTGGCATAATGTCCGTGCTGGTGACAGTGAAAACACTTCACCTTAGACATGTCCTGCTTCTTGCCTTTCGCACCGGAATGAGAAGCTTTCTTGCTCTTCCCCTTCTTTGCTTTGGCATCCAAAGCGAAATTTTCTTCATCAGATGCCTTTGATGAAGATCCGTCTCTGGTATTCTGCCTTATCTCCTCTTGCACAAGATCCGACCAAAGTCGCTCCCATCCTGGCAATTTCTCCCGACCATTGACAGAATCCTGATAGGCATGCCAACTCTTCGGAAGACCAAGGAGAGCCAAGCTCACCAATTCCTCATCATCGATAGTCACCCCCACACTTCCCAGCTCATCCCTGCATTGGATGAACTTCGTGAGGTACTTCGGCATACTGTCGCCTTTCTCCATCTTTATGTGTCTGAGTTTATCCTTGAGCGCCAACTTCCTCTGGTCGCTCTTGCTTTGGAATAAATCTGTCAACGCTTTCCACATCAAGTATGGAGAAGATTTTCCATGCATGCTGGATACAATGTGATCCTTCACTCCCTCCAACAAAATCCTTCGACATTTCGCCATCTTCTTTTTCCAAGCCTCAACTTGAGCAGCATCAGTAGGCTTTGGGATCTCAGCTTCTATGAACTCCTTCAGCCCGTTATCATCTAATACCGCCTCCATCCGGTCCTTCCATGCAACATAATTTGAACTTCCCTCAAGGGCATATTTCAGTCGCAATCCGTTGAAAGACATTTCAACTTTGGCACCAAGAAAACTACTGCAAATTCGAATTCCAAATTCTGCTGCAAATTCGAATTCCAAGCTCAAAACTCAGCTGCTTCTGGATCTGTGAGAACAAATTATTTCTAGCACAGAGATCGACTGTAAGGGAATTTACTGGATATATCACCTTTCAAAGAAAGAATGGATCCAGAGGCTACCTGGCCCGTTACAGACTCTGTCTACTGAAAATAATTGTAATCACTGTAATAGATCCGATGATTAATTCTGCTCTGATACCATGTAGAAATTTGAATAATTTTCTGAGTTATTCACCAAGATTATCCTGATTACACACTATTTAAGCTTCATGCATAATACATAACCTCTTCTACAATTGATCATCAATATGCGGAAATAGAAAGCAGTCGCATGCGCTCATTAAAACATAATCAAGCACACATATCAACACAGGATGTAATGGGGAAAGAAATAGCTGAAAAACCCCAACTATCTATATATTATAATGATGGAGAACATGTAGCAATACATAGCACAATACTCCTCACAAGTACTCAGTACTATCTCCAAAATTTACACACAAACTATGTGAGATTTGAACAAGTCAAGGGTTCAAATCTCCTCCACAAGTCTGCCTGCCTCTACTGCGCAATCCAAGTGAGTAATGAATGAGATCCAAGTTCGAATCCCACTAGCTCCAACTGCGCAATCCTCATTGGCAATCTCCATCAATGTGTGTGCAAATCTCATGCACAATCATGGTCACAACTAATAGTCACACTCACCCTTTCACCCACCTCTAACACTGGTCTCCACTGAACTGTCCATGCATTGCAGTTAACTGATGTGTTCTTTAGTTGATTTATGAGTTAATAATTAGTGAATTAATTAATAATTAATTCACACCACTCATCACTAGTGTATTTTTCGGTTAGACTAAATACAACTAGTTCAACTAAGTTAAACCGAACACAACTCCACCAACTGTCTCATCAACTCCACCAAACTCTGCCACATGAGTTCTAACTGAAGTCAACCATGCAATAGCTCAACTAACCCTTAGGAAAAACGTATTTCCTTCTATCAGCTGCATGTGCCACATCCAAGCATCAAACTGAAGTGCTCCAAGAGGATAAGATAATGTTTATAGTCTAAATATTATTAAGGGTTAATAATATTTGACTGTTCTATTTTTAGCCAGCAGTCTAAAAATAGAAACTGCCCAATGTCTAAAAATAGAGGTCCATCTATTTTTACCAACTCAACCAATCATCCATAAATAGCATCCTGCAACTCATAGACCATGATCCATATGTCTAAAAATAGACTTTGCGCCAAAAATAGCCTACGGGCCCACTTAGTGAAGGCGACTTCATTTCACTAAGCTCCATCATCTTGTTGCATGTTCAACACGATCGATCTAGCTGGAATATGCGCACAACAGATTTTTGTGGTTGAATGTTCAACTTTGCACATATTGATTTTGGTAGAATATTAGATGAAGCTCCAGAATCCACTAAACAATTATGCAAATTTTTATTGAAAACTTCATAAGTAAGAAGAAATGGAGGAGTATGAGATCTTGACCTTCCTCCAATTAAAGCGATATTTTCTAGATCAACTTTACTGATCGTATTAGCTGGAGGTCTTCCCATATCGTTGGAAGCTTGAGAAATCATAGGATCAGACAAAGGTTTTTCTGGTACAACGTGTAATTCTTTCAAAAGTACCTTTTTTTGGTGTTTTAACTTGCTCAATTCATAAAAAGTGATGTTAGCCCTAGTCTTCTTCATGTCTTCTATGATATTATACTCCATTTCATCTGGAACAATCAGTGTTCTTGATGGAGTTGATGAATCTGTCTGGACTGGGCTGGTTTGAATTGCTTTAGATGTCGTTTTCTTGGGTGCAACTTCATCCTTAGTCAATGAGCTTGCGCTCTTTGACTTAGGAGTAGTTTGAGGAGGATCAAGTTGATTTCTACTTCGAGTGCTAACTGGGGATGCTTCTTGATCTTCCTCATCTGGAAGGATGAAATCCCACATACCTTGTACTTCTATGACTTCTTCTTCATCAGTAGTTTCTTCAGTAGCAGTTTCTTCTTCTTCTTCTTCTGATTCAGCATTAGTTATAGCATTTGGTGGCTTTGGATCAGCTGAAGGATTTCTTCTAAAAGGCTTGAAAGACTTTTTAGAAGATGTTTCTACCACTTGTTTCTTAATGTCAACCATTTCGTTAGACATGGTTTTCAAAACTTTCTGCAATCCTTCTAAATCAAATGGATATTTTGATTGTTTTTTCTTGGGGTCTTCCTTAAAAGTAACCTTCTTGGATTTTCGTTCTTCTATCGCATTTTTCTTATCTAGAGCAATGATACATTTTTCTACCGCTATTGCTTCCTTCATGTTTTCTGCTAAATTTGTTTTGTTAGCCCTATCAACAAAGACTGCTATGTTTGATGGTAAAGCAGAAATGTACCATTCACTTCGCACTTCTTCGCTAGGCTTGGAAGCAGTAGGAATTTTGTTTAACAATTGATTGAAACGTGAATTAAAATCCTTGACAAGTTCTTTTGAATCAACTCTAAGATTAGACAGATCATTGATTAATGTCGCTGTAGACCTGTCATCACCAAATTTAGTTAAAAATTGATCTTGAAAGATATCCCAACTAGTGTTGGATCCAGATGGTAATGAGAAATACCATGATCCAGCTGCTCCTTGTAGAGTATAAGGGAAAAGTCGGACAACAACATCTTCATTAATAACTCCATTGAGATTTATGGACAACATAAAATTGTTTATATGTTCTTCTACTAGCATGCTTGCTTCGGGATTAAACTTAGGCAGCCATTTTTCAAGATGGGCTGGTAATTGACTTAAGGGTTCAGGCATTAAGACTGCCCCTGGATTATTCCATGGCATTTGGGCCATCACTGAACTACTAACAGAGGAAAGTATAGAAGATGATGTCTGTGATTGGGAAGATGAAGATATTACAATTATAGATGATTAATAGGGTGATGTGGAAGTTCTAGTGGAGTGAGGGACAATGGTCTGAAGTGGAGGGTTGGATGGTTGACTTCGCAGTGAAGAGGTTGAGATGGATGATGATGATGAAAGAGTCTCGCTATCAGACCCTTTAGGTGATTTCCTTGCTCTTTTTCTTATAGGTAAAGGTAATTCAGTTGGCTGAATGCCAAGCTTCTCACTCTGTAATCTGGTAAGAGGATGAGCAGGGTTATATTGCGAAGTCACACTGCCTTGAGATTTATCAGATCTTTGAGGTGATATTGAAAATCGTTGAAGTTTATGAATCAAAGATTCGACTTCAGGAGGTTTAATAGTAGATTCTTCTGAAAAGTCAGGGTTTGTAGCAGTGTCTGTTCTTCTTTCGACTTCTGGCTCTAGATTTAAAATTTCTGAGTGCGATGGAGAAGTCGGGGGAGATGGTGAGGGTGATTTACTCTCAGAATGGTATTTAGATTTAGATTTACTTCCCATTCATAGTTCCTGGCCCTCCTTCTAGCGCCAAATATGTTGAAGCCCCAAAAATCGGGTCTACAACAAGGGGGATACCCACCCGGTCCGGACCTTGGTTAGCAACTCCTTTTTCGTTTGGTGTAGTGGGTCCGACTGGGGATAATGGGACCAGTTTCCCAATATGTGTGTGTGTGTTGAAAATAGATATTTCTTCTCTAAAAATTTTCCTAAGTGAAATGTTTTTATTCTATTTCTAATCTAATCATATGCAAGTTGTATTCTAACTTAAACAGAAATATTTAATTCTAAACTAAACCCGGGATGTAATCTTGTTTATGCGATCTAAAATAATTTCGAATAACAATTGATAATAAAGATTATTCAACTGTTATAAGAAAATAATTCAATAAAGATAAACCATTTCACATAAAAAGTTAGATGAAACAGTTATGAAAAACATATCGCATAATAATCTATTCATACACTAAGCATAAATAAATAGTTATCACCGTACAGAAGTGCCAAATGATAACTTAAGAATTCAAGCATCAATATATAAATAACTAAAAATAAATATTACTTTAACACAGAAGCAGAAATAGTTAAGAGATAAAAGTACCATTTATAACTGGTTCTACTCATGAGCTAGAAGCAATAATGATTTATCTCTTCTTAATCCAACATCTACTAAGAGTACATAAATGCAACATCAGTAGCAGATATTAGACACAGATATCAATAAATCTCATTCCATTCATTCATCAAAACCTCCTATGAGGGTGTAGAATTGCATGTTCTGAGGACAAGTTTTTGACAAATTTCAGGACCCTTCTTAAATTCATGAGGAGGGTTTAAATACTACTAACTAAATCTAATTATATTTTATTACAAAAATTTAGGATTCGGTTTAAATGATTGTCCTTTTTTTAGGCAAAAAATAAAGTAAAACTGAAACTAAATCTAAAATTAAAAACTATCAACTAACTACTTATGAATCTGATCTTTGAATTTGCAAGCATCCAACATTGATTTGAGAAGAGGAGGTTGGCCGACTTCAGATCTTAATTGTCCTGAAAAAATGGAATCGTCTAGTGTTGGCATGATCTTCTCAGCAGAATTAATGATGCAATTAAGAGCACTGCATTAACTATGTGGTTTTACCAGATATGTCCAGTAAGAATCCCAATTTAACTTTGTCAATTCTTGAATTGATTTTTCTTTTTCCTCAGTTTTTTGTTTCCACTCTGTTTGCAATTGCTGGGCTTGTGGTAGGTATCCTGGAATAGTTTCTGAAATCAAATTAACTTTGTGAAAATTTTCATTTACACAATCAGTAATGTTGCTTGCTGTTGTAGCTGCTTCCTCTGCTGCTTTTTCTGCCTCTCTGATCTGTGCATCCCATTTATTGAAGAGCATTTCTTTATGACTATCATTGATGATTGGTGCTCCTGCTCTTTTTCCTTCTTCTGTCTTTTGCCATGCCAAATAATTAGTAACTCTTTCATTATCTAAATCGTAATCATGTCGTAATTCTACGACATGATTAGTGATTTTATCACTTTCTTGAAAAAAAGAGTTCCATTGTGAGATTTTCTGGCATAATATATCTTGTTGTTGCAGTAGTTGATTATTCAAAGAAATAGATTCTGAGATAAACTCTGTAAGCTTGGGGTCATCTTTATGCATCTCTTGCATAATCTGTATTTGTTTCTATTTCTCGGCCAAGATTTTCTGATACCCGATTTGCATTTGCTGAAACTCTTACTGTAACTTTTCAAATTGTCTTTGTGCTTCACTGTTGGCATGTGCTTGTTGCAATTGTTGTTGCAGAACTTGTATCTGATCTTATTTTTCATTTAATAACAGCCGTACCTCAGATGCTTTGTCAATAGTTGCGGAGGTGTAATTTCCTGTAATCTGAGATAATTTTGTAAGATTTTTAGTGGGATCCGTAGTAGGATCTTTCCATAAAACATCCAATAGTTCTGCATCAGTGGAGAGCACACTTTCTAATTTCCTCTTCTTTCTTTTCTTCCTTACTACTGCTTTGTGTTGTGGGCTATAGAATATATCTAGAGGAGGAATTTCCTCTATTTTAAGTACAAGTTCAGAGGAAGGAGTAATGGGTATATGTTCTTTTTCTGTGACATTGCCACTTATTTATGTAATCAAACCTTTTGCTGTCTGTACAAGAATTTGTATGTTCTGTCCTTCAACATTAATCAAATCATTAAATGTTTCCCATTCTTTATCTAACTGAGTGCTGATAAATGGTTGCTGTACATTAAGAGGTGGAAGATTCAACTGTGGAGTAATTGAAATCTGTTGTTGTGAAAGCTCTTTTGATTGAGCTGTATCTTTCACTGAGCCTTCACTTTTATCATATTTTTTAGAACGTTCAGAAGTTTCTTTTCTAGACTTTGACTTAGACTTTTCTGTATCTGAGCTGCCACTGAGACTGACACTAGGAGTTGGTTCCCTTGCAGGTTCCAAGCGCAAATTATCCAAAGGAATACTGGTCAATCTTCTTTCTCTATATACTTTAAAATCTTGAAATTCTTCTGGGGAGAACCGTGTTTGAGCTAAATGCAAAATTTCTTTAAATGAACATTTTTCTTGAAACATATCATCAAAAAGATCTTCTTCTCCAGAAAATACTCTTACTTTGACTACAGTGGTGAAATCCTTGACAATACCATATGGATCAAATAGCCTTCTCAGAAACTTAAACAATTTTAAACATGTAACATTGTTTACTTCCTTAAACGCATGACCAACATCAAATAATGAAAATGCTCCGCAGGACACAGGAAATTGTGGCCAGATGGCTTTCTTTTTATCCTTTAATTCTTTTGTCAAACCTCTGTCTCCACAGGTTTGATATGCAATTTCCCGAGCTATAAGTTTATCCGAAACATATAAGCACAAAACATGAGGAGAAGCAAAGCTTCCAAAAACCCTCACATAAGTAAACAATTCTTCTCCAAACCATCTTGTAATAGGAAGAATGTCTACTTCTGCTTCAGGGATAACCTTGGAGCATCCTTATTATACAACACTCTATACAGTGGAAACATTATGCCATGACAAATCTTGTAAAAATGAGGAATGAATTTTGATTCCCACAACTCTTTGTGATAAACATGAATGGGTAAGGGATCCTGAATTGTCCATTGCCAACCCATTAAAAGAAACTTAGAAACAAAATAGATTGAATCCATAACATAGGCAGATAGATAAAAAGGAGGATAAATCCTCTGAGAGACAGTCCGTTTAGACCGATAATTGGAAATAGCCATGGCTAAATTATCAGACAATATTTTAGCCCAGTCCACAATGGTAGCGTTAACAGCAGCATTCAATAAGGGAAGCCATTCAGGCAAAAACTTATTAATGTCAGGCTTTCCAAAAAGCCTACATAGCATAGCGGCAGCAAAACAATATGGAGAAGTGAGTGAGCCAGTACTGTACATACCGTGTTTATCTTTCTTCAATGGTTCATCTCTTCTGGACCATTCTTTGGTGCATTCCGCCAAATTTGCATTTTCCTTAGAAAATTTCTCCATAAATTGTTTGTTGTAAGTTGCCTAAGGCTCCGACAAATGATACATAAGCCTCAAATCTTCAGGAGTGAATGACCCGATGAGCTCTTGACCTTGAGTTTTGAACTGTTTGTCCGTGATATCAGTGTTATCCAGCACCCATTTTACCATGTCTGTATATGGAAGAATTCTTGGTCTTGCTGCTACCTGGTGTAAAAATGAACAAGCAAGCTCTGTAAGAGATGCTTCGGAAGAATTACTTGAGCCTGCAGTAGCTGCAACATCCACTACCCTTGGGTTCTCTTCTTCAAGCAAACTAAACATACCCTCCCAAGTGGTGATACCAGCGTCCTTGTTGCAAGCAGTGTCTACGTACAAGGATGCCATCTCTTTACTTTTAGAACTCGGAGCTTTCTCTTTCTTTCCCATAATACTCTGAATATTGCTTTGTATAGTCTCATGTTCTTCGCGCCTGCGGTTTCACGAATTAAGTGAGAATAATGATATGAGAAAGGTGACGAGATAGTTTTAAATGCTGAAGGCGTATGAAATATATTATTTTAACGTGAAATAACCTTTCAATCAAAACAAAATCCTTCTCATTAATAATTGACAATCCATTCATTAATTTTACATCAAAGTGAATAACGGATATCGATTTATGGAAATATTTTCTTCGTACAACGAGCTTTAAGAATGTGTGATCCTGCGATCTGCGATTTGCTTTGCAATATCGCAAAATCGCAAAATCACAAATCACAATATCTATATTATCGCTATATCGCAAAAATCCACATCATCGCAATATCCGCATCATAACTTTCACAAATCGCAAGATCGTAACATCGCAAAATCGCAATATCGTGAAATCGCAATATCGCAAAATGTATCATGTGAAAAATATCCGTTAATATATTTTCTGCGATATGCGATTTGCGATAAATATTTTAATGCATAGTTTTTTGGATCGCACTATCGCAAATTTAGAAGATTCTGTTTTGCAAAAAGATATATTCTACTTTTTTGCGATGAATACGATATTTTCTTCAAAGAAAGATTCTAATTTATCATAAACTTAAGTTTATTTAAATATTTTCCAAAGAATTTTCTTAAGTTAATGATAGTAAGTTTTATTAAAAATGGAAACAAACATCAATTAATTTTTTGGATTTTTAAACTAAGGGTCTCCACTTATTTAGTATTAAAACAAATACTAAATAAGAAGGGGGGTTGTTGCTGGCCACAAGAGGATCACATACAGTCGAAGAAGGGAAATACAGTTAGACCGAGCTCTCTAGTCCTGGTGTAGAAAAGAGCATGAAGGTGCAGGAAAGTGCATAAAAGAAGGACCAGCTTAAATATTCAATGAAGAA
Organism: Pinus albicaulis; assembly: GCA_034641835.2. Lineage (NCBI taxonomy): Eukaryota > Viridiplantae > Streptophyta > Pinopsida > Pinales > Pinaceae > Pinus > Pinus albicaulis. The sequence continues at coordinate 28,417 of JAXQQM020064093.1, read as the reverse complement.
GCAGTGACAAGGTATTGGAGGCATACAAGGGTCAAGGGTTTGTGTCATGGTCATGGTACTTGTCATCTAAAAGTCTATAAGAAGAATTTCTTGTGGGTTTTCCTCTCCAAGAGGGAGAGGTTTTGGCCCTAGCTCAAAGAGCCTAAATTTTTGTCTCTTTTGTTTTGGTAATTGACTTGATGAAAGACATAATAAGCTAAGAAGAGAAGACATAAGTAAAAGAAGTAAGCTCACAAGTAATTATCAAGAAGAGAATTTGAATTAAACCTAGCCCTACCTAATTCTCAACAAAGGCACACACACACATTAAGGACAGTCACAAAGAAAATTTGTTTTTACCACCTTAGAGGCATCCTTCCAAATTTTCTCCTATACTATCTTATAGAGTGTATTTTTTCCTTTCCAATGAGCCTTTATTTGTCCTAAAACTCCTAGTATTTTGTGAGATATTGAATTTTTAAGACTAAGAAAATTACACCTAATAGTGAGCCAACCTGCACTTTGGCACACATGTCAGCCTCCTCTTCTAGAAGGACGTTTCCTTTAAAACATAGTAAAATAGTATAAATATAAACCTCCGCTTCTCAGTTTTTGAAAATAAAATTCAGTAGGAAGCTCACACATCTAGACAAAATAAAGAAATCATAAGGGAAATTTTCTGATTCTAACACTGGGAAAAGAAAATTTAAAGCAAAAGCAACAGATGACATAGCTACCAAATGGCAAAGGTTATTGGAATTTCGCACTACAATAGCGGAAGTTAACGTATGTATTCTGTTTAATTCAGTTTGTAACAATCAAATTGTTTTTTACTCGCATCTTTCTGGGAAGAAACATGTTGCTCAGGTGAAAAAATTAGAGGAAGAGGCTAAGTTTGCATCGAAAGGTAAAGATCGAGATAATATCTCCACGATTGATGTTGAACATGAAGTTAAGAACATGGAATAGAGTAGGTTGAGGTCAAATATGTTTTGTGAAAAAGCACTTTCACATGACCTTGGGCAAGATCAGGAAGCAAAATGGTTACACCCAGAATATATTTGAGCGAGATAAGTTATGAAGCCTCATGGAAATTAATAGTTAAAATGTAGTACTTTGGCATTCCAAAGCACTAAAAGTTGGGACATTTATCAATTTTATTGGGCCACTGCATGTTGCTAAAGTTCTTAATGCAGTGCACCCCTGTTGTATATGCCAGATAATTAAATTTGAAGGCAAGGTCTCATACAATGTGGGATTTTTAATGGATTTCAAAAATTTTGTTTTAATTCAGCAACAAATTTTGGCACTTCAATTTTTAATATTGGGCCATTGCAATTTTTTTAGTTATTTATATTAGTACTTGTAATATGAATATCAAGCAAGTACAGATACAGTAATATTATTACTGATCAAATGTTTTCTAGGAAACAAGAAGCGCGTATTAATCGATAGACACAAGCAACCATGATGCTATTACATAACATGCATATACATCATAACAATTCATGCACAAAGGAACCTATACTTGATGGATGGTCTCATGTCATATATTCATTTCTCTAGTTGTTGAAATTTCTATAAATGTGAATTTATTTACTATGTTTTGTCAAATTTCAGGAACAAGGGGGCAAAGTAGGAGGTCTTTTGGACCACTGGAGAAAACTTGTAAATTTAAGGGATATCACAACGACAGTAGATCCAAGAAGGATACAGATCTCAAATTCATCTAGGCGGACCTGAGGATGAGGTGAAAGAAGTAGAGTATAACCAAAGGAGTGACTTGGAAGTCGAGGAATAAAATTTTTTTGGGTCAAAAATCTGTGATGGTTATCTATTCCTTCGAACTTGTGATAAGAATTGTGCTAGAAGACATAATTTCGGATTTCAAACCAAGCTACAGCACTAGTATTTTTTGTGGTGAACTTCTTGATCAAACTGTGGAAGATTATAGTGATTCATGCATAGTGACTATAGCAGTTTTAGACTGTGTATAGACTCTTGGCTCAGATTTCTTTGTTGGACAGTCCAGACTTCGCATGTCTCTAAAGCTTTCGGTGGATAAGACAGAAAGATACTCTCTGTATTTTGGACCTGTAACAAAAATTTCCATACCTTCGGACCTGTAAGAGGTAGCTACAAAACCCTTGGACCAATGGAAACCAGAGCTGTGGACAAAGCTAAAACACTGTTGTGAATTTCAGTCCTCAAACAACTTTGGTCTTGAGGATATTCTATGGAGACTTGAACCTCCAGAAAACAAGCTAATTGGCAGCTTGGTCCTGTGAGGAGGGCTCATCGTATATATTCCTCAAATCTACAACTCGTATCTCAGATTTGCTCAAGAGTTCAGACCTGTGTGTGGAAAAAAGGCTATTTGGACTTGTGGGAAACATTTTGAGCTTAGTGAGAAGGTATATCTCAACATTTATACTTGAACCTATTCTTGACCTCTACACGTGAATCTGGTGCTTGATCAATTCTTTGTTGCGAAACATTCTAGGCTAAGAGCTCTAAATTAAGACCGTGTGTACTTAGTCCAAGCCTCCTGCACATAATTTAGATTCCTTTTGAAAATGATCTTGGAAAAAAAAATTTAGAAGGCTTGAAGAAAACTTGTTTTATCTTGAGGACAATGGTTAGTAGCTTTAGAATAGACTGGGCATTATTTGAAGTGAAATAATAACAGGCATGAAGGGATTGTTTGGTGAATTTCTTTTAAGGTATTTTTGAAGGCATATAACTGCTTGTTCTTTGCAATATTGGAGACATTTTAGGAGTAAGATGTTGAAGAAGAGTTAAGGCCTATGGACTTGGAGCACCTTGAAAAGAGGTAGAAGATCTATTTGGAGCCCTTGACGACATCTTGGAGCATCTTGTGAAGACACTATGAAACTAAACTTGGAGATATTATTATCATGATGCATCGTTGATGACATAATGAGGTGACTTGGAGAATAGAGCTATTACACGTCTAATTGACACAAATATATAGAAATTATGATGGTCTTTAAAGCATCATAGGCTCATAGAATATACCAAACTCGCATTCTCCATATAGGAATAAATTAGCAGTCTATCATTCCCATACTTGAAGTATCCTTGCAATGACACTAGATTCTTATGTTGGGCTCTTGATAAAACTTCTACCTCAGCCTTAAATTCATGCTCCATCTGACCACATGCTCCTGTCAATATTTTAATTGCATTTTGTGTGCCATATTTCAGAGTGGATCTATATACCAATCCAAAGCCTCCACAGCCAATGATGTTTTCCTGCTAAAAATTACCAATAGCTTTCAAGAGATCAGCAATAGCAAGATCCTTACGAAAATGATTCTGGAATAACAACACCAAGTTATATCCCAAGGCGTCATAAAGCCTTTGAGGCATGTCAAAATCCACCTCGTCTGAAACTCCCTGATTTGTTACCTGTCTTCTTGATTGATTCCAAATAACCGCAGCCAGAAGAAAAGCAATCCCAACACCAACACTCATGGTTATGCCAAGAATGGTATTTTTGTCCAACCTATTGATTCTGTGTGCAGCAATAGGTACCCCCAGTATTGACACAGGCGGACTGCAGGTGGTAGTAAGAGGCTGGCCACAGAGACCAAGGTTTCCTTCAAAAATAGACTTGTTAAGGGTATCAAGTTGATGTCCAGAAGGTATTAACTAATGAAAGTGATTATTAGAGACATTGAACCTTACTAGGAATGTGATATCCTTCAGGGATGGTGGTATGATTCCAACAAAATTATTGTTTGACAAATCTAAGGTCTCCAAATTCGTCAAGTTAGACAGTGTGTCTGGGATTATCCCCGAGAAATTAAAACACTGTGTCACAAGCTGAAAACCCCAACTAAAGTCACAAGGGTGCTTCTAAAATGTAGCTCTCTTTGTTTGGATCTGTTATCTACTTCTGCAACCCACTTGTGATTTCTAACAAACTAGATAACCTGGAAAACACTATAGAGGAAAGAAAATCCGCAGATTATATAATTTGTTTATGAAATGTACCTGGTTGTGAAGGAATAAATAAGTGTTTCAATCTCTATTTTTGAGGTTCTTTGAATTGCCTATGTGATTCAAATATTAGCCTTTGATTCTTATTTGTCTTTAAAAAAATATGCTTCAGTAAAAAGTAGATGATGTTTAGTAGAGTAACCGTATACAATGCTTTAATGTGAAGATAGTAAATTTCAAAACTAAGGGGATGCAACTGGTTGGATAGGACTGACTAAGTTTTCTACCCAAGTTGATTGTAACCAACTAGGTGCAGAAAGGGCCAGAAAATTTGGATTATATAACTGCTTTGGGGTAGACTTGAGTGATCAAACTTGACCAAATCAACCCCATTTTAGGGAGAATGGTTATGGAATTAATTGTATAAATATAATCAAGCTATGATGATGAGATATTATGTGAATATCTTGTTCTTGTGATGTGTAATGTCAGAAGGGTGCTTCTAAACTGCAACTCTCTTTGTTTGGATCTGTTATCTACTTCTGCAACCCACTTGTTATTTTTAACAAACTGAATAACCTAGAAAAACACTATAGAGGAAAGAAAAACCACAGATTATATAATTTTTTTATGAAATGCACCTAGTTGTGAAGGAATAAATAAGTGCTTCAATATTTGTTTTTGAGGTTCTTTGAATTGCCTATGTGATTCAAATATTAGCCTATGTTTGTTATTTGTCTTTAAAAAAATATTCTTCAGTAAAAAGTAGATGATGTTCTGTAGAGTAACCTTATACAATGATTTAATGTGAAGATAGTACTTTACCTATAAAAAAAATGGAATTGAAGACTGTGCTTATATATCAGAGTTCTGTTATGACATCTTTATCTTCCCTACCTGAAATGCTATTATCTTCCTTTCCGTGTATATTTCACTGTACTGAAAGAATGGATTTTCTGAATGGCATGGTTTTCAAGTTGTGGAGTTGTTTGTTGGTTTTACTTGGTGTTCTCGAAGGGTTAGAAATTTCAAATCAATTATGTAGGTTGTTTTATTTGAATTCAATCATGTCATTTTGAAACAGAGAAAACTTAAGCTGCATTGTTTTGTAAAATTTCTTCAAGCAACAAAAAAATTGAAAAATCACAGTTGTAAAAATATGCAACCAAGCGAGCAATGAAATAAGGACATGCATGGAGATGATCGATCATTAACATAAAAATATGAAGGTAAGCAAAAGTCAAAATCCAAGAGAAAAACAATATTTGATTTTCAACTCATCCATCACTTTGGTTCTCCAAGTAGATGAAAATTTCTTAAATCCAGGTATAAAATGTATCCGACATTCATGTTCGGGAAAATCATGAAGTTGATTGTGAAAATTTTGAAGACAGTTTAAGAAAACATGCATACAAGCAACCTTAAAGAAGACTAACATGTTTTAACATAACAGGGTGTTGTAATATTGAATGTGGAAATTCTTTGACACATGTACCAACTTGGAAATTCGGAGACGAGGCCACAATGAGAAGACAAGCAGGAGATCAACGAGGATGTTTTGGAGTACACGGATTACAAATTACCTGCAAAAAAAAAACACAACAATAAATTTAAAACAACAGAAAAACAATAAAAAAAATTCACAAAGAAAATAAACAGTAGAAAACCAACAAATTTCTCACCTCCTCGCCCCTGCGCAACACCAAGACTCTGCAACAGCAAACACGGCATACAACAAACACAAAAACCTTAGCAAACACACACGGCATACAGTAAAAACAACAACCTTCACAAATGCAACAGGCAGAGTTACAACAATGCTAATAAACCCGAAACCCATCCACGTTTCCGAGCTAGTGTATTTATAAACTAAAGTTCAGTTGGATTATTTTAAAAGTTTGGCCGAACTTCGGTTGCGTGTTTTTCCATCTCCAGCCAAAAATTTGTTTTCCCACGTCGTCAATACACCATCAATGTAAACAACAGAATGAGTTCGGCGAACTAATTTCGAAATTTCGTCCGAAATGTTGGGAAAGTGACCTTTCCGCCCCCGATTTTCACAAAAGTATAACCCACCTTCGTGGGTTTACCCACATTTTTTTGCCTCATATTATTGAAAAATTTAAGTTGAGGAGGTTTTCATGTATTTATTGTGAATGGATTGAATGAAAGTGTTTTATTCCTTCCAATAGAAAAATATATGAGTGACACAAAATATCGCATTATAGTTGTCTCTCTATAACTCACAAAATGAAATATTTTTCTCAAATTGATGTTATGGATGAACCTGATCCTCTATAATTGCAATAAATGTTTAATCTTATATGTAGCCTATTAGTGGAGAAAAAGGAGCAGGAAAAGAAAACTATTTTGACTTTTAATACATGTTTTTCTGATAGATAGCAAGCAAAGTCTGCTTGTAGTTTTCAATGGTTCTATACTACTAACCTTGTTAAAAAAAATATTCAATCAATTTAACCATGGATCATTATTGAATTGTGGTTGAAGAAACATTTTTTTTCTTAGGAAATAATTGATTTTCCTTGGGAAATAAACATAGAGATAATTTTATTACATACTCACAATTCTTGTGAGTGCAAAAATCAAACACAGCCATCTCAATCTTTTCCAATATAATGCATCAATTGAAATGAGGTTGCTCTAACTCCTCTTAAGAAAATTGAGGAAAATCAAAGTTTGTTGTCCCACTTGAACCTAAATTAAGATGTAGTGCAATAAGAGATATCAATAGCTAAGTGTTCAAATATTCTCACTAAACTAGTTGTTTAACAACATAATGATCATCTCATGTCATTCAAGTATTCTCATTAGGTTATTTGACCTTGTGGTTGAAACGAAGAGTGCTCCCATTAAGTAATATGGCTTGGAGGTAAAATGAGATTAATATTTTTATAGGACAAACATATGAAAAATCTACAAAATATCAGAATAAATTGTTGAAACACCATAATAAATCACCACGAGCATAATTAAATTGCATAGGAATGGGCATAATATTATCAATTTGAAATAAAATGTGGAATGTATCTTAGAAGATTGAAACAAAAACAATCAACTCTTAGAAATTTGGTATATCGCATGACTGCATTTCTTAACAATTAAAACTTAAAAGGCTCTAAATGTCAAACAAAATTCAAATTGATAGGAAAGAACCAATGTGCTTGCTTAAGAATTTGATCAATAGAAACATAATTTCAACCTAGATAACAAATTCCTTGTATCCCTCAAGTCCAACCTTGTTTTTCTTACCAATATTTGTCCATTATGTGTGGAAAGAACGAGGATGATACACATACCCCTTTCTTTAAGTTATTAAAAATGTGTTTCATCACTAATAGTTAATTTCAAAACTTTGATTTATTTTATTTTTAAAATACCAAATGATAGTCATTTACATATCAATTACATCATTGGAAGATACTACAACTATTGAAGGAGAGTTGACAATATAAACTATACCAAGGGTATTTGTAACATAGATTAGAAGGTGGCCCCACATGGAATTCTTAAACCGAGCTTTGTCCATGCTTAATGACATCATGTGTGGGACAAAACAACAAACACTTAATATAACTAAAAGAAGAAATTACCCCATAGAATATTGCAACATGAGAAAAATGAAGATACACAATCTTTGTGCAACACAAAGATAAACACATTTGAGGAAAATGTGACATAACTCCATTGATATATTCAATCCGCAGTTCCAAAATTCCAAGTACCTAACCATTCAAGCCATACCACCATGATAAATTTCTTCAACATAAACAACATGGCTGCCTCAAAAAGAAGAATTAAGAACGCACTTGCAGTGACATAAATGAATGATAGCATTCATAGGTGACATGTTTTCTTTCACAAAGTATTCGTTCAATAATAGACAAAGATTAAATGCAATTGATTAGTGCTAAGAACAATTCTGAACAAAACCATCTAATAGACACAATGCGAGAGATAGACTATGAATCATATATTATTGACAATTATAATTTTATTCTATCTCGTTTTTTTTTTTTTAAGATTTATCTTATATTTCATTAATGTACATAAAAACCATTGGCATATGATTATACATAAATAGACAAAAAAATGAACATGTAAGTAAACCTAAGGCCTCCTTTACATAGACAAGGAGGACCAATATATGTGCTTTGGCTTGAATTTCAAATGAGCCAATACATTTTTTGAAAAATGCTAGATTGGATTTGAAGATTGTGGATCCACCCCTATATAATGTGGGGTGGATTCTCCATTAAAAGTAATATGTCTTCTTATAATCAAGAACATATATCTATGCAAAAAATTTCTATAAAGAAAAATCTCAGTTGCAATTATAAGGATAACAATTCCATTTGAACAAATCCCATATACTTTTTTCAAAATTTACTCTAATGAACGAATCTTGTGATAATCCATTTAGGGTTAAAATAAAGGAGCTCTCATCACTAAAATATTCATGAGAAAATTAATCTAATAAAACAAATGAATTTGAAGAATAACGTCATGATATTATCAATCATCTTTTAAAGAAGAGAGGAGGATTGTACTTAGAGGGTTTTTGGAGGCTTTTTCAACAATGTAATTATTCCGAAAGGCATTCTCTTTGTTGGTTTGGGGTGAGCAGACAATGTTCACCCCTGCCAAGAAGAAGATTTTCTAACCGCCCTTCCAGCCACTAAAATTTAGACATGTGGCGATAGATTATTGGGTGATTTTAAGTAATTAGTACCAATTTCACGGCGGGTTAGGTACTTTAAGGTCAGTTTGTATTTATGACAATGTACTCGATCACGTGGGTTTCTTATGGACCTGGTTGAACTGCGAAAAAGTCGTCTTCACATAGATTTTTGACACTTGGACGACATGGGTTTGATGCGAGACCCGGTCATCGTCTCGACGAGGCAAACATATGATCAGATTTCCATCAATCGTTGGATCAAGGACGTCCATTCCACTTACTCGAAGAGCAGCCAGGTTTTTCTGCACAAAGACCTCGTTCCGAATTACACCCTGCGCAACCTTATCCATCAATGGTGTGAAGAGCGCGGCGTACCGTTTGAGAAGCCGGAAATAGGGAGCAGAAAAATTTCGCTGGAGAGTGTGGCTAGCACCAAAGTAGCGCTTGAGGCTACAAAAATGACGATTGCGTTTCTGGTAGGAAAGCTTTGCACTAGCACGTCGAAATTCAAGAAACAAGTTGCATATGAGCTACGTTTTCTTGCGAAGTGCGGGATGGATAATCGTATTGGTGCTATACCACAGAGGGTGATGCTGCTCTCATCTGAAGACCCTAGTACGCAGGAAAACGTCATTATGTCTCTATTGAATCTTTCCATCTATGAGAACAACAAAGTTGTGATCATCGAAGCGGCTGATTCTCTGGACTCGATAATCCAAGTCCTCAAGTTTGGTCATAGCGTTGAAGCGAAGGAGAATGTGGTCGCAACGCTCTTCAGCCTCTTTTCCATGAACGACTACAAGAAACTCATCGGAGAGATGCCAGACGCCATTACAACGCTCGTCGAGCTGCTCTGCGATGGAATCCCCATGGCAAACGGGACGTCGTTTCTGCCCTGTTCAACCTCTCCATTAACCGCAGCAACGCAGCCGAGGCCAACCCCAGGGTCGAGGCCGAAAACCCACTAAACCTGATGTGAATATGGGGGAAGTTGTTGGCTTGGATCTTGTGCCAATACCAGAATCACCAGCAGCACCACCACAATCGTCACCTTCAACAGCTGAAGAAAATGAAAATAATACAGACACTGGGGAAGTGGAGAAGGGGAAACCAGAATTACATAATGTACGCAAACGCAAGAGAGATGGTAAGGGAAAAAAAGCTGCCACTACTAGAACTAGTACGGGAGCTCCTAAGAGAAAACGAATTGCCATTAAGAGAGATGCTAAGGGAAAGTAATTGCCAGTAGTGGAACTAGTACGAGAGATGTTAAGGGAAAAGGAATTGCCACTAGGGGAGAGGGGTCAGTCCCCGAACACCTCAGCATTGACTGGACCCGAGGCCACGTCAGGAGGGCCAGCTCATGTACGACACTTGTCCTTTCGCATGGTGTTCACGTGGCGGGCACGTGCAGTCGGTCCCTCCGGTCTCTTACCTGTCCAGCCGAACGTCTCCCGCCATATTGTGGAGGCTTCTCGGCGAAGCCTCATTTCCCGCTCCGGGTCTGGTTGTTGTGCGTTCTCCGCTCCGTCTGTTGCGCGTCGTTTCTCCAATGCCCGATGCCACTTCTGCCACTGTCCGCGCGCTCCATCCTTCGTTATGGTGCCGCTACTCTCTTGGCTCTAGCTCCCCTGGTCCTGGTTCGTCCACGGTGGCATTCCAATTGTGGGTGGTTTATACTCTCTGGCTGTTGACACTGGGTTACATAATCGTTCAACCTCGCCTTTGTGGTGGTTTAACCTCGACGTTTTGGTGGTTTTACCTCGGCGCTTTGGTGGTTTTACCTCGGCGCTGTGTGGTTTAGGGTTAGCTCTTTGCTCTTTATGCTTGGCTCTGTTTTGTCATGCCTCGGCCCTGTGGCTATTTTACCTTCGCCCTTTCGTAGTTTTATTCGGCTCTGTAGTTGTTTTACTTGGCTCGGCCCAGTGGTGGTTTTAGTTCGGCTCTGTGGTGGTTTTTCTAGGCTCTGTGGTGGTTTTTATCAGCTCTGTGGTGGTGGTGATCATACCTCGGCTCCATGGTGGACATACCTCGGCTCTCTGGTTTGGCGCTGCGTGTTTTACAGGTCTGTATGCTGTGAATTTTGTTTTCAGGTGCGTTTTTCAGCTCTGGATGCTGTGAATTGTGCTTTCAAGTTCGTTAGTCTGTTAGTTTTAAGTGTTTTTGCATTGTTTTTAATGTTGGTGCTCTGTGAATGATTGTGTTTTTGATTTTTTGCAGGTCAGTGGAGAAACCAAGGACAATGCAGCTGGCAAGGCAAGGAGGAAGGCCAGGAGGGATAGGAGTTTTAAGGTAGGACTCTGTCCTACCAGTGATATCTATGTGTTTGTAAACACATTTAACCTTAAGGAGATGTTATCTGTTGAGTTTTTTACTGTTTTACTGTGGTTTTACAGTGTTTGACTGTGGTTTTACAGCGTTTTACTGTTGTTTTACTTTGTGGTTTTACTGGGTTTTACTGTCTGTAGGGTTTAGGGTTTTAATTGGAAAATAGAGAGGTTTACTATTGTCTCTCTCGTTGGAAAATTAGAATGCAGCCTTACTGTGGTTTAGGGTTTTAATTGGAAATTCAGTTTTTGTGGTTCTCTGCTTATGAATTTTAAGTCTTCTCCCCTAAGTTCTGGGATTTTTCAATCGTCTTTCCCTTCGGGGAACCTATGATTAAATGATTAAGGAGGCATCACGCCTGATTTTTCTTTTTTGTAGCAGTGGAATGTAGGGTTTATTGTTCTACAATGTGGTTGGATAATCTGTAATGTTTTGTTATTAAAAGAATGGAGCCACGGTCTAAGTACTTAAATTAATGGCCAACCCTTTCACGTTGGAATGAAAGGAGTTTCCTTTTTAGTTATACAGAAAGATGTTGCTTATTATTTAGTGTTCCTGTCGGTATAATTTTTATGGTGAACTTGTAGATAATTCCACAGTTCTTAAATGCTTCTCGTCATTGTACATCTGCGGTGAGCTGGGAACCTATGATTAAATGATTAAAGAGGCATCATGCCTGATTTTTCTTTTTTGTAGCAGTGGAATGTAGGGTTTATTGTTCTAAAATGTGGTGGTATAATCTGTAATGTTTTGTTATTAAAAGAACTGAGCCACGGTCTAAGTACTTAAATTAAGGGTCGACCCTTTCACCTTGGAATGAAAGGAGTTTCCTTTTTAGTTATGCAGAAAGATGTTGCTTATTATTTAGCGTTCCTATGGGTATAATTTTTATGGTGAACTTGTAGATAATTCCACAATTATTAGATGCTTCTCGTCACTATACATCTGCGGTGAGCTGGGAACCTATGATTAAATGATTAAGGAGGCATCACACCTGATTTTTATTTTTTGTAGCAGTGGAATGTAGGGTTTATTGTTCTAAAATGTGGTTGTATAATCTGTAATGTTTTGTTATTAAAAGAACTGAGCCACGGTCTAAGTACTTAAATTAATGGCCGACCCTTTCACCTTGGAATGAAAGGAGTTTCCTTTTTGGTTATACAGAAATATGTTACTTATTATTTAACGTTCCTGTGGGTATAATTTTTATGGTGAACTTGTAGATAATTCCACAGTTCTTAGATGCTTCTCGTCACTGTACATCTGCGGTGAGCTGCTCTTTTTTGGAGTTTCCAGTCTGTTGCTAGATGAATATTTGACATTGAGAATCCCCACTCCAGCTTGCAGCAGAACCCCACAAAAAAGAGTGTTATATTCCATGTGAGGAACGTATATTGTTTTGCTTTTTCGGAATTATTATTTAATACTAAACTGTTACATTAAAGTTTATAAGGTCACTGTTATTATTAGGAATTTAAAATTTATCATATCATTAGTACTATTAGGAATTGAATTAAGAAAAGTAACTATTGTTCTTCCATTTACATTATTTTCTTTAAGAAAAAATATTTTATAAATATCAAATTTTAAATTGGCAAAGCCAATTAGATTTATTTAGCAAAGTAGTCAATGTTACTAATCTACTGATATTTGTATCAAGCTCCTTAATGAAATGTGTTGGTGGATGGATATTTGACAGTGAGCATCCCTGCTCCAGCTCATTTTATTAGGTAAATAGAGTTTCCTATCTAGGAATTGAGTTGGCAGAGGATTCATTTTTTTTATGACAGGGTTGATGTGATTAGGATTGCATTTTGTTTAGTTGATTATTATTTAAACCTAATTATTATTTAAATTTCAAATGTTCCATTTATTATATAACAACATTAAATTTTATCTGATTATGTACCTACCTTAATGGTATGATGCCAGGTTTCCTCTTTGAACAAAGGGTAGGGTGGTATGTTTTGTTCAGACCTGGTTCCCCAGTATTCTGGTACTGGAATTGTACATAGTACATACAGTAACTCTATTTTCCTCCGACGAATTTAAATCTATCTGAAACTACATTGTATTGTAAGTTTCATTGTATGGTCAGTTACTGTAAATTATAATTGGCATATACGAAGTAAACAAGGTCAGTATTCTTTATTCTCACAGTTATTTATGTTCGTTAACCCTTTTTTTTGTTTTCAAGCGTCTGAAACTACATTGCATTTTCAATTTACCACAAAATATAACGAGCATACAATTCATGTTCGTTAATCACTTGACATTTACAGAGCCATACACGATTTCTCTTTTGGACTGGTTTATTGTATTTAGATGTTTTTTGAATCAATTGACATTTACAGAGACATACAATTCATCTCTCATCTTAATCGAATCACTTCAATTCAGTAAAATATGGGCAACGATTTAGTTGCTTTTGTTTAGATTGCACTTGAACATTATAAGGTAGGATTTCAAGAGTTGTATAATACTATTAGTCTTTACTCTTGTCATTGTTGCAATTATGTTTTACACGATTGCTCTTTTGGACTGGTTTATTGTATTTAGATGTTTTTTGAATCACTTAACATTTAAAGAGCCATACAATTCATCTCTCATCTTAATCGAATCACTTCAATTCAGGAAAAGATGGGCAACAATTTATTTGCTTTTGTTTAGATTGCACTTGAACATTATAAGGTAGGATTTCAAGAGTTGTATAATACTATTAGTCTTTACTCTTGTCATTGTTGCAATTCTGTTTTACACGATTGCTCTTTTGGACTGGTTTATTGTATTGAGATGTTTTTTGAATCACTTGACATTTACAGAGCCATATAATTCATCTCTCATCTTAATTGAATCACTTCAATTCAGGAATAGATGGGCAACGATTTAGTTGCTTTTTTTTAGATTGCACTTGAACATTATAAGGTAGGATTTCAAGAGTTGTATAATACTATTAGTCTTTACTCTTGTCATTGTTGCAATTCTGTTTTACACGATTGCTCTTTTGGATTGGTTTATTGTATTTAGATGTTTTTTTTGAATCACTTGACATTTACAGAGCCATACAATTCATCTCTCATCTTAATTGAATCACTTCAATTCAATTATGAATTCAATTTCTTTGTTCAATTATGAATTCAAAAATCTGATATAGGCTAAGGCTATAACTTCAATTGCTCCCTGTGTTGATCTAACTGATATAGGCTAAGACTATAATGTCTCGATCAGGAATCAATTTCTCCCCGTGTTGATATACTTGCCCGCCACGTGAACGCCATGCGAAAGGACAAGTGTCGTATATGAGCTGGCCCTCCTTACGTGGCCCCTGGTCCAGTCAGCGCTGAGGTGTTCGGGCACTGACCCCTCTCCCCTATATAATCTCACAATCCTTTAATTATAGTTTTTATTGACAGTCATAAGAAACATTAAATCAATCTTTTTATGCAGTATTTCATATTAAGTATGGTATGTTGAGCTTGATAAAAACATTTTAAAGATTTTGAATTAGGATGTGGGTATTCTGGGTACTGCATAATTTAATTTATTTTAGGACATCTACTTAACAGGATGCAATGCAAGACCACTTCATCTCTCATCTTAATTGAATCACCTCTGTACAGTGTTCAATTATGAATTCAAAAATCTGATATAGGCTAAGGCTATAACTTCAATTGCTCCCTGTGTTGATCTAATTGATATAGGCTAAGGCTATAATGTCTCGATCGGGAATCAATTGCTTCCCGTGTTGTTATACTTGTTATTTAACATGATATTTGGTATCTATTTCTGTTCATCAAAGAGCATGTAATGTTCAAGGGATAGTTTGTTTAGATGCATTCAGATTGTTTTGTTAATGATGTTCAATTCAATTATGAATTCAATTTCTTTGTATAACCACCACAAAGCCGAGGTATAACCACCACAGAGCTGAGTATGTTAACCTCCTTTTTATTGAGTGATTTTGATTGATGAAGTTTGCAATGAATTTTGATGATACTTGTTATTTAACAGGATTAGATGCAAACAAGGGATAGTTTGTTTAGATGCAATCAGATTGTTTTGTTAATGATGTTCAATTCAATTTCTTTGTTCAATTGTGTCATAAAAAATCTGATATAGGCTAAGGCTATAACTTCAACAGATTAAAAAACTAATAGGATTTAGAAACTGTTTGATATGTAGGAATTATGAACTGTTTGATATATAACTTCATAAAAAATCTGATATAGGCTAAGGCTATAACTTCAACAGATTAACAAACTTGTAGGATTTAGAAACTGTTTGATATGTAGGAATTATAAACTGTTTGATATATAACTTCTTACAAAATCTGATATAGGCTATAACGCTATAACTTCAACAGATTAACAAACTTGGGGGATTTAGACATTGTTTTATACATACTAATTTGAAAATGTTTGTAGCTTCCCAAACATCCATGGATGCTATCATTAGCAAACCTATTTGATCCTTACCAAAATCATCGTGTCTTGTAGTTACAAAAATTAAGTCATGGTACCTCTATGCTTGATGGCTTCCATTTCCTGGATTACCCAAGTATGGTGGACTGCCCAACATTGGATGATTAGGATGTGCCTGAATGTTGGCATATGGTTGACTCCAATTGGCTCCATGTAGCCATGGTGGGACTGAGTAGCCCAAGTGTCCTCGTGTTACTAACCCTAGCACTGACTGCAGGTGTCATATAAACACAATTAGGATTCAAACCTGCACTGGTAGGGGTATAAGAGGTGGGCCTAACCCCTGCCTGATAGCTAGGGACTTGGATGTTAATCAGGTCTTGGAATGATGGTGTCTGCTCTGCAATGTGGTCCAGCGTGTTAGACATCAACCTATTTGCCTCAAACTGTCTTGAACCATGGTCTTCTCTGCTTGTCACCCCTTGTCCTTTTTCCAACTCTTGTTGAACCTTTCTTGCCTCTCTCTGTTTCCTTGCCAATTGCTTTTGATGTTCCTTATCTTCCCTTGCTTTTTTTCTTTCTAACCTTTCCTTTGCTCGAGCTTCTACTGTTGCAATCCTTGCAACCCTATTTTCATTGGCTAACTCCTTCTTTCTCTTTTTAGCTTCCTGAATTTCATTCTTTTTACGTTCAGACTCGAACGTTCATATAGTCTTCAGATGTGAGCAATTGTGAACTCCTCCCTAAATGAAGATAATCTGAAGTTGAGTTCCTTGATGAGGCCTTCACTCTCTCTACTGGTAGCTTTAGGAATGCACCAAGTAATATCTGTTTTTCCGGACTTGCCTGCTGGATTTCATCTTCTGGGACAACTGATTGGCCCCCATTTTTGTCTTCTTCAGGTACTTCATGCTGAATAGGCTCCTCTTCTAGTGATTCATTGTCCACAAAATAATGATCAAGTTCGGTGTTCAACCCTGATGGTTGTGAATGCATGTCCATGCTTTCATCCTCATTGGTGGTAGATACATTATTTCCAGTGATATTCATCACGGCCTCTGCCAGCCATGATGGTGCACTTACTTGGGTTGGCATGGTCAATTGATCATTGTCAGCTGCATCAATGGGTGTCACAGCCTCATTGATATTGTTAGTTGGTTCATCGTTGAACTGTGTCTCACTGACATGCTCAGCATCATCACCACCACAGAACAACCCTTCAGAAAGGGACATTATACCTGTAGCAGCAGCTACATCTTCTTGGGCACCAACATGCTCTTCTAAGTTCTCTGCTTCTTGACTTTCCACTTCAAATGCTTGGCTACATGTGGTATCATGCATAAGAGCATCAAAATTGAGTGGCCATATACCAGTCCTCCTAAATACAGCCTTGATATTAGAAGGTGTGAGAGCCCTTTTAAATGATTTACTTGCAAGCTCAGCTAGCTCAAACCTCTTTACTTTTGGATTCTTTGCCATCCATGAAGCTCGCTCAACCCTGAAATAGTTCTTGAAAGGCCCAAACACGCTCACATCAAGGGGCTGCAACCTGTGAGTAGTATGAGTCGGCAATGTTAACAGGTCAATGCCCAACTTATTGGCCTCCTCGATTGTCTGCACAACCATGTTTTCAGGCGAGACACCACCCGGTACAGAAGCAGCAAAGTGGCAAAGCCAATTTAGGAACAGTTCCTTTGTCATCCATGCATGTGGATGTGCAGCCATGCATGCCCCTGGTTCACAATTCTGTATATAATTTTTTAGTTGGGTTTTACCTTTAAATAGATAAAATCCTGGTATAGATGAGCCAATTGCATTGACACAGGCAAGAATTGTGATCCACTCCCTGCTCTTAGGCAATATCTTAGGCACATTTCTACTCCCTCTCTTGGAAATTACCCACATACCACAATTTCTTCCTGCCTGTAAGCCTGTTTCATCGCAGTTCCATATATGGTCTGGGGCATATGAGTGTTGGTCATATGCAGCGGAAAGAGTGTTATAGAACTTGGAAACAATTGCAGGGCGTATATTTAAAGCCCGGTCTCTGTCAAGGCCCTCTGTTGTACGTAACACAAGGTCTGGATGCCTCTTTTTAAACCCACTCCACCATGACTTACCAGGAAAACCGTCTTTAAAGGGGTTTGGCCTCCCTTGACATATTTGAGCTACAGTGGATTTAAGTTGGATAAGCTCTAACCCATGTCCCAATTGGGCCATCTCCTTACACCACTCCACCACCTCATCTTCCTCCTCTTTAGTCATGACTGTAATAGGCCCTCTACGCTTTGTATTAGTCAACCCATTTATCCAATAATGTATGTTAGAGGCAGAAATACCATGTTTTTTTGCTGATGCACGGATTGAATATCCCTTAAACTCGATGTCATCAATTGCAGCAAGCATGTCTTCCTTCGTCTAGCCTCTGATTGCACTAATTTTCTTTGTTGAAATTGCACCTTGTATTGTGGTCGAAGGTGGTTATGTGGCTGATGGTGGGCTGGGATGATCTGCAACCACAGAGTCCTTTTCAACTACATTACTAGGAGCAATGGGAGCATTGACATCATCATCTGATGAACTGCTCCGCAGTTGGGCCCCCCTTCTCCCTCGCCTCCTTTTCCTTATCCGATCTGCAACAGAAACTGTTGGCATGGCTACAACCTGCAATTTCCCACATCGTTAAGAAATTTGATAAGTAATACAACACAACTGTATCGAGTAAACTATAATTATGTATGAATTCCAAAATTTCTGCTAATAACATGAAATCTTTCAGTGGTTTGTTGTGAATTAATTGGCATTGAAGTATTACTTGTCAATTATATATTACTTGTAATATCAACATCAGAAAGATATGTGATACCTACATGGCTGTTAGCTACATGGACTTGTCTAAAATAAGTAAGTGCCTATTTTAAAATGGACTTATATTTGGACATGGACTGTGTGTTAGAACTATTTTTATTGAAATATTTTATTCAATATAAAGTCAATATCCAAATCTGCTTAATATCTTGAATAACATTATTGAAGAACAACAAAATACCTGTATGTCTCCAGCAACGCTCCAGCAACTGATGAAGAGAGTGAATAGCAACTGATGAAGAGAGTGAATGTAAAACTCTGCACACACACTGTCTGGAATGTAACACTCTGCACACACTCTGTTTGGAATGTAACATTGAGCACACTCTGTCCTCTGTCTGTATGTTTGGAACATTGTCTGAAAAGGATTGTATGTCTGCAAAATGGAAACTCACTTTTTGAAAAATGTATGTCTCCAAAATGAATGGAACACTGTCTGAAAACTCTAAATGTATGTCAGCAGTAGTTTAAGAGAAAAACGAATGCCTCAAATGCAGTAACAGTTGTTGTTTTATAGTTTTATGATTTAGAATTTAATTGGTAGGGAAGATTGGCATGGATTGCCATCTCCCAAATTTAATTGTGTGGTGTGGATTGATTTGTACATGATCCAATGGCTGAAAATCTTTCATGGTTGATCCTTGTGCTTTCCTGAATTTAATTCCTGAATTGAAATGCTTTCCTGAATTTAATTCCTGTTATTCCAGGGCTGTTGTGTTTAATTCTTGAAATGAAAGGTTGGGTGAACTATTTCCTGAATTGAATGGTGTCATTTAATGTCTTCAATAGGCTGAATGGTTAAACAAACATGTAGATATTGCTGACAGACATTTCACCTATTTTTGTGCAGGTGGTACTCAGTCCTTGTGCAGGTGTTACCCAGTTTTTGTCCAGGTGTTATTCAGCAATGAGATGTAGTCCCCCAATGCAAAATCAGTGGGGGACTATTTGATGGGATAACTGTACTTTTGGATGGGTAGCATTGTAATGTTTTTTAGTGAATTTTGCCTTAAATGGTAATTCAGAACTGGAGGTACTTGAGACGGTAGGTCTTGTCAACTTGTGATGTTAGACTTGGTGTATGGCAGTTGTTGGTCTAGTAAAAAACTAGGCCCATTTTGGACATATTTATGTAACTTATATAACTTATTATCAAATATTTATGTGCATATTTTAGTGAGTTTGTAATTTATGTTTGATGGATTTGTGGGACCAGTACTATAACTACTACTGGTCCTTGCACAACAATAGAATCCTCTCCCCTACGAGAGATGAAATAGGCGAAGGAAATGCTACTACTAGTGAAAGGCACAGTATTTCAGAAGGACCTTGTCTGATTCTAGAGGTTGAATCCCAATGTCAGGTACACAGAATGAAAACTTCCAGACATTATCATTTTTCTCACGATTGCGTGTGCGTGGCAATGAATGACATCGTATTATGCTACGAATATTTGAACCATCATACACTTAAGAGATCTTATTTCTTTGACGTTGAGTTGCCTCCATGCTTTCAGAAATGGAAGAATAGCCACCCCTAAGGTTTTGGGTGATGTCCATAGCGCCTCCTTGCATTGCATCACAACACGTTTCAGATACATATCTATGTCTGTAAATTCCTACATTCATCTTTTAAAAAAGTAGTGTGTATGCGTTAAGGCTTTTATATGCACAGTTTGCTGGCATGAATATTAAAACAAGCCAGATTTCTACAAATCAGCTAGTCCCTGCATTGTTGAAAAATTAACCAATTTGCAGTTGTTTATGATCTTCTTGCAATTGTTCATGATCTATTGCTAGTCAAACCGATCGACAAGTTATCAATCTTAATTTCTTATAATGGTGAAAGGCGCTTGAATGATCGTGATGTTGAGATAACCTCCTCCTCATGTACAGAGATGTGACATCATAAAACATTATTTATCCATCCCATAATTATATGTGGGCATGCTGGGAACAAGAACTCCATTCCAAACAACTGGAGATGTTGTGAACATAAAAAAAATATGCTTTTGCAGGTTTATGGAACAAAATAACATGGTATTGATTTCATCCAAATCATTGTTCAATTCATTTTTGTTTTTATCATAGGGAAATTGAATCAGTGACATTTTCATAATGAGTATATTCATTTATTTCCAATCCAAAATTTAGTAGGCTTTCTCAAAATGAACTTAATCACACTGATTTTCCATTGTCAATCCTCTCTCGAGTTTGTTTAGTTCAACTTTTCTTCACTTCCAAACAATAATTTCCCTCATAATTTTTCTCTGTATGGAGTGGAATTTTCCAAGGACGTATAAAGGGAGTCAATACCACTGTAAACGCTAGTGAAGGAGAGGAAGGCAGAGCTACCTAGCATGGGGGAGGATTATGTTTATGAATAATATGACAACATGCCAAACCACTCATGAGCATGCCAATTGGTTATTGAGATTTAGATATTTAACACATTCTCATGAGAAGAAGTTACATCACAGGTTTAAGTAGGGTTACTTTTTCTTTTCTATTTTGGAAAAAAATCAAACTGATAGAAGTACAAATTTGCCTGTACGTGGTCAAATAAATTTGCAGGGCAATAGTGGTGTGTTTGATGGTTTTCTTTTGAGCATTGTTGTTAGTATGAATCCTTTGTCGAAGTGTACGAAAAAGGACCACTTTAGCTACGCATAACTAATAGCCCAAACAACAAAAGTGGCTGCCAATATCTTCAGATCTGCGGTTAGTTGATCAAGAAAAGAGCTGCAAAAAACCAGATCTATGCATGGAAAGACATTAAGCAGTAAAAATAAGGGTTTACTCCATATACCAATAGACAAGACAAGAACAATTTTTGAAAGAATTTTTGTATTAAGGGCACCTGGGAGGAAAACAAGAAGGCGTATCCAATTCTCCTCAGTGGGATGGGTTCTTGGAAGTCCTCAGCACTTCAGATCTAAGATCTCTCTCTCTTGTTGGTGTAGAAAACCCAATGCAAAGAATAGAGCTCAAAGGGAGCTCACACATCAAATAATGGAAAAATGTGACCAAGTGTATAGATCCAGAGTGATCTAATAGGCAACAAAAGGTAAAGAATGGTAGGAAAACCCCTTCTATTTATAACAAAATATTGGGTCATTCTAGATCTTGGTGCATGATTAAAATAATGTTAACCAAATCTAGATCCACCTTTTATGGGATATTTTATTATATTTGTTGGAGGGAAAAAGTATTTGACTTGGGTCAAATCCCTTTATTTGTCAATAATAAATAAATAAATGATTTATTTATCTTTTAAGGAAGTGGTTGAAGGATAATCAAATAAATAATGATTTATTTAATTATTTGTGGATGATTTGGTCATATTTAACAAGGAATATTATCTAAATAAGATTTAAATAATTATTCCTAGAAAATAATAAGATAAATAAAGGTTTATCTAATTAATTTCTTTGTTTTAGGTTAAACATGACTAGGAATAATAATTAAATTATGGTTTAATTAATTATTCCATGAGGAAAATCAAACAAATATAGATTTGTTTAATATTTCCTTTTGGGGTTTCCTGTTTAGACCATAAACAACTTAATAAATGTGGTTTATTAAGTTATTTTACATAGTGAAAGCAATTTTACTTAGGGTAAAATTGGTCTTACATGGTGTACTTGGGTCCATCTAATGATAATAGGTTAGATGACCAAAAAATGGTGTAACAGATTTCCCCCCAGCGTGCGAGTGTCGGGAGCAAATCGTATGACCGAAGTACGTTGTAAAGAACTTCATCACCCAAAAAACAAAAGGGAAGTCGAGAGAGAGAAATGTAAGGCAGATAGTGTGCTGAAGAACTAGACCCTGAGGAGACGAGACTCGCAGGTGCAACAAGTCTCTTTTTATGAGAGGGTACCTGTGCTGAAGGCAGCGGGGGAGGCATACCTATGCCCGCCGAGACAAAGTACAAAAGAATAGTGTGTTTAGTAAACAAGGGACCGAACCATAAAGTACAGCCGGCATAATCATGAGCCAGATAAAAATACAATGAGGAATCCCACATACATGATGTGCCTGGGATAACAGCCAGGACTTATACAATAATATCTGTGTACATGAGATACAAATACAACCCAAATGCCCCTTGTAAATGGGGAAGGGCTCACAAAATCTGACTGATACATGAAAATCAAAGAGGCGCTGCAAGTGGCTAAGGCCAACATCATCAAATATCTGGAGCGGCATCGAAGGCTGCAAGGAGGAGGTCATCCGGGCATGTGGGGGGCTACGTAGGAAACCCCCTCATGAGGGGGTTGAGACATCTCACACACACCCAGGAATCATCAAGAGCTGCTGTTGTATCACTGAACCATCAAGTATACGGATCTCGGTCATGCTGAAAGGAGCTGGAGTGGAGAAACAATCAAGTCAAAGGGAAATGAGAGATCCCTTTTCCTGATCCGAGGCACTGAACAAGGGTGGAAGCTGGAACCAAGGTACACCGCCCTCTAGACCTGGCTTCTGGAATGAATGAGTTGATGTCGACAGAAGGAGGTCTGCCATAGGTTAGGCAATGAGAGATCCTCAACTAAGGCACGAGAGAAAATAGTAGAGCGACGGACAGACTAACATTAATGATGATGGTGAAATGGAAGGGACTGAGTAGCGAATGGACGATTTCCCTTGTTAGAGCATAAAGGGCATGAATGACATGGCAGCGACTGACGCGATATCATAAGGGATAGGGGACAGTGGGACTGAAGGCCATAATGTGCGACACAAGAGAGAGACGAAGAAATGAAGGATGGAGGGCTATAGCGGGGTACATAAGGACTCGGGATAGACTCCATGAATGCGATGATGCTCAACTTGGATGCTCTAAACAAGGGCGACTCAATGGTTCTGCCACACAGGAAAGGCCCGATGGGGGACCATGAAAACATGAGTACAAGATGGTAACTCATGACGAAAATCGACACGAACGAAGACAAGTAAGTGTTGGGTATGTGTTATATTCTTTCCACGATTAGCCCCATGCGCTGTATGTTGCGTCGGGCGTAGCTGGGGGGTCACGAGGGGCGAAGCAGTCCCCACCGTTGGGGTCCGGGGCACCAAATTTTTTTTTTGTGCGGACCCACTCATAGGCGGATCCGCCCATGGTTTTGTGCATGGTTTTGCACATGGTTTTGGGGTTCGATGGTTTTCGGCCCCTGTTATTTTGTAGATCCGGTCAAGGGAACTACGGTTATGTTCTAATCCAGGGTTAATGGATTGGGGTTTATGTATTCTTCGGCATGTATATATATATGTTGTAACACTAAAAGGATCATAATGAAAAATGAGGCGTGCGTCCGATTTGGGATCCAGGGGAAAATCTCTGTGTTTATGCATTTTTATATTTGTACTCTAAACTGTTACATTTACATTTATAAGATTTAATTGTGTAGATAATTGCATTCGAGGTTAAAACTACCATTGGTGTCAGTTGTTTCTGGCTTCAAGGGGCCTTTGTTGTTAGGGGTTTTTTGCTCGGGCTGTGGTAGACCACAATGTGATCAGAATCTGTGGGACTGATTCTTGCGGTGAAGAATATGGCGAAGCGTGGAAAGATAGAGATCGAGAAATTTAATGGTAAAAATTTTGAGTTGTGGAAGCTCAAGATGGAGGATCTGCTGGTGGATAAAGATTAGTGGATCGCGGTAGATCCAGGTACTAAACCAACGGCAATATCAGATGAAGACTGGAAGAAACTGGATCGGAAGGCTAAGAGCACAATACGGTTGTGTGTCTCAGATTCAGTATTGTTGAATGTATCTGGGGAAGCTACGGCGAAGAATTTGTGGGAAAAACTTAGGACTTTGTACCAATCTAAGTCTCTGGTGAATAAGTTGTTCCTGCGGAAAAAGCTGTATAACCTGAGGATGAAGGATGGAGACTCGGTGACAGAGCATCTGAATGCCTTCAATGCTGTGGTAAGTCAGCTGTCATATGTTGATATTAAAATGTTAGATGAAGATAAGTGCATCAGTTTGTTATTATTGTTATTAACTCTCTACCAACAGACTCGTGGGACAGTGCGGTTATTGCAATAATAGGTAACAATACAACTACCTTGAATTTTGATGACATTGTCTCGACCCTTCTTGTAGTTCTTGTCGGAGAAATGAAACACAAACGAGAAATATGGAAATTCAGAATGGAATGCCTTATACGTACGAGGAAGGTCCACAGGAAACGAAACAAGAATAAGGTTCAGTGGGAGTCTAAAATCTGCAAGGATTTGTAGGTATGTATATGCACACGGAAAGGAAGGAGGCACTTTTACAAAGAGAATCTGAGATCCAGCTCTGAGAAAGGGATCTGATGATGCTCCTTCTGTAGAGGCAAAAACCACCTCGGATGAAGGTGGGGATGTGTATTTGGCTTCTTCTTCAATACACATGTAGATCATGAGTCATGGTTGATTGACTCAGGTGCATCCTTTCACTTCACTCCCCATAGGGAGTGGTTCTGCGAGTATGAGAAATATGATGGTGGTGATGTCTTTCTAGGGGATGATAGGAAGGCTAGAATCGTCGGATGTGGAAAAGTCAAGCTGAAGCTGCAAGGTGGAAGGATTAGAACACTTCCTGGTGTTCTGCATATTCCTGCATTGGCCAGAAATCTGATTTCTGTAAGCAAGATGGATGATGCAGGTGTAAAAACAGTGTTCGAGAAAGATGCCTGCAAGATGGTTCGGGGAGCACTGGTATTAATGTGGGGAGTTCGAACTGGAACTCTGTACAAGCTACAAGGTAGCACTGTTATTGATGGGTGTAACAGTTCTATGGTTCCTGAAAGTGGGACGGAAAGTCTAGTTGTCTCTGGAGAAAAGACCATGCTATGGCATCAAAGGCTTGGACATATTGGAGAGAAGGGCCTTCGGATACTGCATAGAGATGGTATGGTAGAAGGTATGTCTAATTTTTCTCTGGATTTCGATTTCTGTGAACATTGTGTATATGGGAAGCAAAATCGGGTGAGTTTTCCTTTTGGTGCTAAGAGGGCAAGCAAGATATTAGAACTTGTGCACAGTGATGTGTTTGGACCTGTGTCAGTTCCTTCACTGTGAAAGTCTGTGTACTATGTTTCACCTGAAGATGACTTCTCAGAATACAACTGTTTCATTCTTGAGGAAAATCTGAGTCTTTGACAAATTTAAATAATTTAAGGCCTGCGAATTTAGGAAAACCAGACAGAGAAGAAGATAAAGGCATTGAGGACAGATAATGGTGGGGAGTTCTGCAAGAAGGAATTTGAAGAGTTCTGTAAGAAGTGTGGTATAGCACGGCAGAAGACTACTCCATACACACCTCAGTAAAATGGAGTTGCAGAAAGAATGAACAGAACACTGATGGAAAAGGCAAGAAGCATGCTCAGTGGTACCGGTTTAGGACAAGAATTCTGGGCAGAGGCAGTGGAGACTGCATGTTACTTAGTTAATAGATCACCTTCGTCAGTGTTGGAGGATAAGACCCCACATGAGGTATGGACTGGTAAGAAACCCTCTCTTTCACATCTAAGGGTATTTGGATGTGATGCATATGTACATGTTCCAAGGGAGAAAAGGACCAAGTTGGATAATAAATCTGAAAGGTGCATCTTTATTGGGTATAAGGATGGTTTAAAGGGTTACAAGCTTTGGAACCAAGAAACAAGGAAGGTTGTGTACAGCCGAGATGTGGTGTTTAGAGAAGTGAAAGATGTTATTAAACATGAAGTCCTACCAAAGGAACCTGAGAAGATAGAGTTTGAGCTAAAGGAGGATGAATCAGACTCTACAACAGAAGAAGACTCAGAAGATGAAGAACCACAAACTCCAACTTTGAGAAGATCAGTTCGGGAAAGAAGGCAACCAGAAAGGTATAGTCCATCTGCTTTACATTTGATTTTAATAACTATGGCGAGTGATGAGCAGAGAAGCTGTGGGAAGCGATGGAATTGGAAGGATAAACTGGAAGGAGGCCATGGCTGATGAAATGGCATCCTTGCACAAAAACGATGCATGGGATCTGGTGGAGTTGCCGACTGGAAGGAAGCCCATTGGGAGCAAATTGGTGTTTAAGAAGAAGATGAATGTAGAAGGCAAGGTGGAGAAATACAAAGCTTGGTTGGTAGCGAAAGGTTATTCCCAGGTGCCGGGAATTGATTTTGGTGATATTTTTTCTCCTGTTGCCAAAGTTACTTCTATTAGATTACTTTTATCTGTTGCTGCTGCATTTGATTTTGAGATAGAATAGATGGATGTGAAGACAACATTTCTTCACGAGGATCTAGAAGAAGAGATCTACATGAAGCAACCTGAAGGATTTATGGTGAAGGGTAAGAAAGAACTGGTATGCAGGTTGAAGAAGTCTCTGTATGGGTTAAAACAGTCACCAAGGATGTGGTATCAGAAATTTGATACCTATATACGGGGACTTGGCTTCACCAGAAGCAAGGAGGATCACTGTGTTTATTTCAAATTAGTTGGTGACCGTGTTATTTATTTGGTCTTGTATGTGGATGATATGTTGTTGATTGGAAATGACAAAGAAATTATCCAAGATTTGAAAGGCAATATTGTTCTCCAAATTAGCAGAAGGATGTTTGGGTCTTTGCAAACTATTTACAGGCATGAAGTCAGAAAATCAGACAAAGAGAGCTCACGGATTAGCTTTGAGAGGAAGTATTCAGACTTATATTCTGAGGTTCAATATAGGACAAACGGTGAAGGTTCCTTCACCTTGGGAGATTGTAAAGTTATCATTGAAGCAGTGTCCCAGACACAAGAAGAAGAAGATATATGTCAGTGTTCCATATACCCAAGTGTAGTGGGTAGCCTGATGTATGCAATGGTCTGTATTAGACCAGACATTGCACATGGAGTGGGAGTATTGAGCAGGTTTATGTCAAACCCAGGGAAGGAGCATTGGACAACAGTGAAGCGGGTTTTCAGATATTTACGTGGCACTAGTGATTATGGCTTGTGCTACCGGGGAAGACCAGGATTGGAAAGAATGTTGGACATTCGTGGTTTTGTTGATGCAGACTGGGCTGGAGATCTGGACCAAAGAAGATCTACAAGTGGGTATGTGTTTAGCCTATTTGGAGGCGCAGTCAGTTGGATGAGTAAAAGACAGTCTGTAGTGGCTCTTTCAACTACAGAGGCAGAATACATAGCAGCCACTCACGCAAGCAAGGAAGCAGTTTGGTTGCAGAGATTGTGTTCGAGTATGGGGTTGGTACAGCAAGCTATTAGGATAGACATGATAGCCAAAGTACAATTTTCTTTGCTAAGAACCCTGCTTATCATTCAAAGACAAAGCACATTGATGTTCAATTTCACTTTGTTAGAGATATGGTTGAGGCTAAAAGGTTGTTGTTGGTAAAGGTGGACATTTTGAATAATGTTGCAGATGCATTGAAAAAGTCTGTGAGCACTCAGAAGTTCTCTTGGTGTAGAGAAACAATGGTATTAGAAAGAATTGGCCCAGCAAACCACTTCTCTGCCATGGCCACAACAGGAAAGAAAACAACAAATGAATCTTGAGTATGTGTTATATTCTTTCTGATTCCAGCCCCAGCATTACAATATGTTGCGTCGAGCGTGTTGAGGGGAGTCGAGGCGAATCGATCCCCAGTTGAAGTCGGGGCAGCACCTCGGCCAAAATTTGTTTTTTGTGCGGACCCACTCATAGGCGGATCCGCCCATGGATTTGTGCATGGTTTTGCACATGGTTTTGGGGTTCGATGGTTTTCGGCCCCTGGTATTTTTGTAGATCCGGTCAAGGGAACTACGGTTATGTTCTAATCCGGGGTTAATGGATTGGGGTTTATGTATGCTCCGGCATGTATATATATGTGTTGTAACACTAAAAGGAATATAATGAAAAATCAAGCTGGTCGTCCCGATTTGGGATCCAGGGGAAAATCTCTGTGTTTATCTGTTTTATGTTTTATGCTCTCGCTATTGTTTATTTTCTGTTATAAGATTCGTATGTAGATAATTTCTGTTTAGGGTTAAAACCTCATTAAGGAGGCAAATAGTGCCCCAAGTACAAGTGTCGTAGGTGAGGAAATGCGATTTTAAGGAGCGGTAAAGTGACCCTTCTTGGACAAACTGTGTCCGGGTGAAGTATCAAATCACCAGAAAATAACAGAAACCCATT